>JAYDZG010000043.1:8489248-8505610 GCA_034509265.1 Microcambeva bendego
TACTGTCTGAACAATTTAGGGTTAACAGCTTTGCTCAAGGTCAAATTCGATTACTAAATCTGTACCTTAATTACTAGACTTTAACTGTGAGTGAAATTTTGGGTGAAGACCCTTTTAGACAAATTTCAAACACTATATAAAAAGCTTAACACACCTCCAAGTCCTCCAAGTACAAAAACATTTGAATATTCTCTTAAACTTAACTCAAAGCCAGGTTGGCTTATTTACATTACTGCTGTTAGTCATGTTGCAGAAATACATACAGTCATTCACTACACTGGAATTGCTTACAAATATTAAAATGGCAAAATAGCAAATCTTACTATTACAGTAATTAGAATGTGGCTTTAAGCAAAAGTGAAAATCTGCTTTTCTCATGTTGTAGTCATTTGCAACTCCCAACTGTAAATCTGCTGAACACACCCCCTCAACATATGTCCAATCTACAACTGTTTCTGCTTTCAGCATAGAGCATAGAGATAGAAATGACAGCCACACTCCGGTCCATACAGACATGATCGACTATGCCTGAGGAGAGAGGATGGCTGACACCCCAAGATAGATTGTTTGAGGTTTGTTCCTGCGTTATGTCAAGTAATTTAAGGAAAGCAGAACCGTGACCAGGATAAAGCGATGGTAGAAATAAAAGTAAATGATTTGGATGTTTTGCATCTTGCTTCAGTATAACTGAAACTGTTAATACTGTCTATATGAAAAGCTCTAATATCTAAGCTGCATTTTTATTCATATTAGAATGATTGATTAGTGCTTGTAAGGAAAAGTTTACTACTGGCTACCAATTAAAAGCTGAACTGGTTTATGGTGTTTACTCTGATTGTAATGTTCTACTCTACGAGACCCATTTTGTATATTACAGTATTTTATCAACAGAGCAAAAAGTTCTTATTGTTATCATCATCAAGTAACCGCCAACTACTGGAGAAAGCAATGGCAAACTACTCCACTATCATTGCCGAAATACTTCATGGATCGATGATCCATCAAGTGACCGAGAGTCGGCTGCGACTCATCGGATAATCATCATCATCATCAACCCCCAACTACATCCCTCATTTAGAGTTACATGTTCGAACTGCCACACCCCCTTCAATAGAAAGCATATTATTGCACAAATGAATCTTTACTTTAACCCCTGATATGAAGCTCTCAATATTAATTTGAAAAAGACTGACACTTACAATCCCTTCAGAAGGTTCCAGCTTTTGTTGTCAAACTTCTAACAAACTTGGCCGCAGTTCTAAACATGTCACAGCCAATCTAGGTCAGAAAATGGTGAAGTAGGTTGCCTCACCTGACTCAGCTGTCGAGTATTTGCATCACGGGGAGTGTAGGTAAAGTCAGAGCAGAACTGACCGAGAGAAAGGAAGAGAAAAGGAGAAAAAGAATAAGAACAAGGAAGAAGAAAAATTGGAGTATGAAAATCCCCAGGACACAGTGACTCACTTCCATGTACGTACAATCACATGAACATGCACAGCAACAAACACATTTCCAACCAGCCTGATCCAATCACCACAGAGACAAAGCCAGACGGAGGTCTATTCAACAGCAGCACGACAAGGATGACAATACGACATGTCATCCAGATTATAAAAAGTAATACATATTTCAAATACAGACACTCAAAGAAGCAACAAACCTGTCAGATCTCTGTATCAGACTTCAATTCAGATTGGCGAGCGGTGGCCAAACGTTCACTTGAACACAGCTAACTATTTATACATTTATAAAATAACAATTGTATTTTACTCTAACATTCTAACTCTCTCAGTGTGCCATGAACGTTGCGGGCTGCTATGAGGCAGTTCCTGTGTGACTGCTAAAATAACAGTCAAGAACTCAGTTTCTTCCTGTTCAGTAAAAAACTAAAATCCCACTAAACTCACAGCTGCAGATCTCAATCTGCCCTCCGTTTATAATCCAGCAACTTCTAGCTCAGTTTAATCCAGTGGAAAGTCTAGCAACTTGCATTCATGGACCATATGTTTCAATCTATTCCTCATCTACTTTTTCAAACATGTTCTCACACTATAATCCATATGAACCGCTGTTAGTCAAATATTTTTTGTACTTCCTCAATTTTTAAAGGAAGGTGGCATAATCAGCATTTAACTCGTCTTTCAGGCCACAGAACAAGTATCGGAAACACAGAATCAGTATTTACTGTTTTTCAACCACCTCCAACCAGAAAACACAAACTAAACCTGTTTTATGACATATCAGAACAGTGACCATTTGGACTAATCTGAAAATGTGCTGCATCTAAAATTAAGTATACAAATGTGGTTTATTTCTGTAAATCATCTGCATGTATGTATACATTTGATGTTAACAGGCTATTCTTAGGTACAAATCTCAATGTTTCATTTTAATTCAGGATCTCTAGAGTAGTGACATAAGACACACACACAATAATAATAATAATAATAATAATACACAATCTAAAACAAATTACATCTTTATTTTGAGAAACTTATTGTAACATAGGTTTATTAGGTTACTGTGCCTTTTAAATGACTTAAAAGGAAATATTGTGATTTTGAAATAATCACCACTTGTTGCTGGAGTAGATATTGTGCAATGAAAATCTCCAACTGTGACAGGCAACGTAACAAGTAGTGTTGAAAGACATTCCAAAGCTAAAGAGTTACTGTTCCAGCAGCACAATATTTAAGTCTAGAAATACACTACATCTTAGGCTTAGATGTAATAAAAGTTTAATTTAAAGCCCAAGCTGCTGAAAGATTTGCAGATTTAATTCTGCTTTGCCATTTTTGGCCACCAGAGGGGGCACATAGATTTGTTTTTTTTAATTGAAGCCTGTGCCTAATTAACATTGCTTCAAGTGGGTGTTTCTATATTTGCCAGCTTCTCTTTATGGATTTGCCAGTTCCTCTGTCTTTTCTCTGGAACCATGGCACTAGGCTTGGGCTGGTTTCTGCTGTCATATGAAGTCAGCGCATTTTGCAATTTTCAGAGAAATTAACTGGCATCATGGCAGTTTGTGGGTGTCACATGTAGAACACCTTGAATGAGGTGTGGTGTGGTGACCAAATTTCTATATCCCTAAGTATTAAAACTATTCGAGCGTGGAATGCAACAGTGGATGGTAGTGGGCTTACAACTAATGTTTCAACCCTAATTTAACTTGTTTCTGAGAAATGGGTTGCTGCAGACAGCGGGGCAGCCTGTCATATCATGGCAACCAGATTTGAACAATTCCTGCACAATCAACTATCTCTGTTGCAGGCTGTGGATGTTTTTGTCTCTTTTATCTGTTATTTGGTCTACCTTATGTATATTACTCTTCTTTTTGTTAGTTAGCTTACATACAGCTTATCCATAGTGTACTTAATTGTCAGTCCAGTGAGGGGCTTTACACAGCGCTTCAGCAGCCAGATGCGACCCGCCCTGTTACAGGCATAAATACAGTAGATTGTCCCATTAGAACAAGACCAGACTTAGTTTGATTTTTTACAAGCAAAAGCTTTCTCTGTTGAAGGGGACCTTGGGAAAACTTTAGTAATTCAAATAAAATACATATTTTTGCCGAGCTATTAAATCCAATGGCAAAACAGCTCAACTTTGTGGTCCAGATTAATCTGTAGGGGTATCTGTAACACCCAATTTTAATGCTGTTCTTTGCTTTTGCCAAGATTTTTTCAGATGTTTAAATTTTTGTGATTATAAATATATATATGACTTAGTCCACAGCATTTGCTCACCAAGAATAAATAAATAAAGAAGAGGAGACAGGAGGATTAGTTCCCATTACATTTTACTATGCCTTCTGCTCTAAACAAGCAGACAATCTGCTGTCCATCTAAGTGTGTGTGTGTGTGTGTGTGTGTGTGTGTGTGCGTGTGTGTGAAACAGATTAAACAAACAAAATCTGATTAAAAATACCAGTGTCTACAACTATTATCTAAAACTATAAATGCTTTATTTCATTTCAAATTGTACTTTTTAATCCACTCTTTGAATTTAAGACATTTGCAGATGAGTATACAGACACTTTCAGTTTTGTGAATGTCATTATCAATACTCTATCCAAACATTAAACACTTTTTTTAATAGCCATTTAGCATTATTTCAAAAACAACTTATGTAGATACGATGTCAATGTAGTATGTAAATGCTTAATTCATTTATGTGGTACATACATTTTTGTTTGCTCTTTGCATTAACATGCCTAACACTGTTCTGACTCCTGTGTTTAGCAAGGCAAGAAAAGGTAAATACACATATATAGGTTTAGACAGATAATTCCACATATACAACAGCTTTACCTTGTGCAATGCATCACTTCCTGAGTTCGGTAAAGGAAGTAACAGGTGGCTGGAGTCATGTGGGAAAGTCCCAACCTGCACAACACTGGCCTAAATTGAGACAATATGAACAAAACGCATGTAAACCACATTCAAGTAAACATCATAATCAGATATTTAAAATCTTGGGTGCATTCCCAAGTGCATACACTGAATACCATACCAATTGCTTCAGATGGCAAGTAGTAATCATACAACTTTAGGTGGACTCATTATTGTTATTTGGAACGGTAGTATATATAGACGTAGCCCTTGTCACTGTCTAAATTTTCTGCAAACCTGAAGTGTTAAATCTCTTAAGACCAGGTGTAAGTTAAATGAGTTTCAACTTCACCAAGAGAAATTTAAGAATTTTAAGTATGTTAGCAGACACTATGACAATGAAACCAGGTAAACATTCTGTTCTCCTACAACTTAGTAAAGACAATGTTTAATGTGAGCTGGATATTTTGTAAAATTGCAATATTTCTACTCGAAAATAAACTTACACAATAAAGCCAATAGAAATCTGGTTATAGACTTTGAGACCTTTTATAATTTCACTGCACTAGAATACCATATGTAAACTGAACAATTATTGCCTCTTCCTTTTGAACATTAAGTATATTTAGTGTGATGTCTGATGTGTTTGGTCACTTGTCATGTAAGTGAGAGGTTACCATGTTTTTTGTTTGATCACTTTGCCGAGCTTTACGTGGTGGCTTCCATGACCGCTCCTTGGTGACAGTGTTGACATAGTAAAATCGTCCTGTGGTGGGATCTTTATACTGTCCCCAAAACTGCAGCACCTGCAAAGGCTTCTGGCCTGGCAGCGGTTTAGGTGGCTCAGCCCACTGCTTTCGTCTCTGCTCTAATGAATTTGTGGAGATGTTGTTCTAAACAGAAAGTTGGAGCAAACAACAAATTAAAGGAAAAATTAGTATTAAGTAAATCAGGCTCAAAATAAGTATAAAATAAATAGACGGGTAAAAACAGCAGTCTGTTTTTGTTCACTTTTTTATTGTGGACGTGGAAGACTAGAAACCACAAATGGTCAGACATCGTCATCATAAAATAGCAAAATAAAAAAGGCAATATATTTAAGATTTTGTTCCATTCGGTGAGAAGTACTGTGGTTTCTTTAATTGCCATATTTTCAATACGGTTGCCCAGTCTTTCTGTGCCTGATCATTTTAAGTACCCCTTCTTTCTCTCTAGAAAGCATTTGAGGTTTATTTTATCTCTATTTGTCACCCAACAGCTCTGGAGTTTGTACCTGGATTTTGGAATTGTTAAGAAAAACACAAACACTAAATTCTGTTAGGGTCATCTCAGTCTGATATTTAAGGAGGAATGGGACCAGGGATTATAAACCTTGAGTTAGGAGTTGAATTGGAGGGCTCCGTTGCCTAGAAACCATGCTGCTCCTAGCTCTCTCTCTGCTGCAATTACCTTCACCTGTAGCTCATCTTCCCTAATCATGGTTCTATTTAAACTCCCCTTTTCTGGCCATTCGTGACCGGAGGATTTTGTTCCCACTTCATTTGTTGCTTCTTTCCTGTTTCCAAGTCTGTTTCCAAACTTATTCCCGAGTGATCTGCTATGATCACCGGCACTCGGTTTCATTCCCAGTCTGTTCCTGACCTGTCTGTCACGATCCACCTGCACATGTCGGTTTTGTTTTTAGCCTGCTTACAAAACATTTAGAAATAGGACCCATGTTCAGCAAAGGTTAGAGCTGGACCTTAAAATAGCCCTGATTATGTTCTAATTCTTATTAGTATCTAGGATTCAAAGATCAAGACTTTTAGTAGGGACTGATCTGTCTGAAAATGTTATACTACCCATCACCGGCTGCACTCACATCAGCAAGTGTCCATAATAAATTTAATAAAATAACTGTATGTTAAAGCTCTTAGCTTTAATAAAACGTAATTGCTGCTGTCACTCAATCACTTTAAACAGGTTGTAATCCATTTCCTCAGTCAAAATGAGACATCCGTTTAAAGTTTCAGTACACACATTCCGTGTCTGAAGATGCTTCACACTTCTCTCTTCAAAATCTGATCAGAATGGAAAACAGTTGTGGTTTTTAAAGTTTTCCACTGGGTAACTGCAGCCCTCTGTTTCAGATAACACCACCACAAGTTCAAGTTTGTAGAATGGGACAAACTCTCTGGGAGGGAAAATGCAGTATTGGTTCAGGGGTGAAGAAGAGAGAGGACCCGGGTAGGGTGGGCTGCTGAGCAGAAAACATGGCGTGACCAACCCCATCTTCAACAGAAAAAGCTTTCTACAGCTTTACAAGTTTGAACCACTGGCACAAATTGCAAAAGAGCTAATGTTAACCCCAGAAAATAACTATAACTACCTTAAACTAACAGTACAAATGCAATAAATATAAGCTAAAATAATAACTACAACACTAAATAACAAGCTAAATGCACTGAGACAACAAAATACTGGTCAAAATAACTCCTAACTATGTCACATAGAGGAAAAAATAGCCTAGCTCCAATTGGTCTTTGGTACATTTTGTATTCATAAAACATTGAGTTTCTGGCAACCTCATCAACCCTTAGAAATGGACAGCTTAGGTGGCAAAGATCCAATGTGTTTGGTTCTTGATCTGATATGTTAAATCAGATCATTCAGCAGCACACTCACCCACTACAAGTTCTGCATGCTAACTGAAAATTGCTACTTCTCCTCTGTTGTGACTAATTTATTCAACAATACTCAATATTTCCAGATACTGTCACCCTGAATAGTTGCTATTTAAAATATTATTCTTCTGAAATTAATCAAAACAGTTGTTCACTGCACAAGTGCTTATGCAGACTATTTTGGGAAAAGAGAAGTTTGCGTCCTAAATATAGATGTGAAACATGATTACGTGGCTTAAACTTGCAACCTGTTAACTGGGGGCTAATATCTATTTGTACATGTCGGGAATATTAACCAAGTAGCACTTGGAATCGTTTAAAAGAATGGATAGGGAATTTCAGAAAATGCTGTTTCTATGAATCTACTAGTTGCCCACATATCTACATGCACCTGCCCGCCTCAATGTCTGAGTTATTTTTATATCCAATGTCTGTAAATCGTCTATTAGCTCAACTTAAATGATTTATGTCATTCTCATGATGGGAGGCTGTTGGACTAATTTTCTTTCTGCATTTGATATCCAATTTCATATGCTTTGATACTGGAATGATACGTGTGTGTGTGTGTGTGTGTGTGTGTGTGTGTATGTTACCTTGATGTTTCCATCTGTGTGCTTGTGGGTGGTGCTTGCCATATCCCACTGGCTGTAAGACTTTGTGACAATGGAGGGGTTTGGCCTGGTGATGTGAATTTCTGTGTATGGGTTCTGTGGCAGGTTACTGGAGCTCCTGCTACGATGCATGAGGCAACCTGGGGCAATGAAGTCACTGGAGGGAATGGTGGAGGCGGATGAGAGAGGCATTGTGGAGAAATGTCCGCTTGGTGAGCCTCGTTCTTTCTGTCTGTCCTTAAATGCGACATTTCTGTTCAGGTCCTCCATGGAACGGCATAACGTTTTGGCAGGTGCTGACCGGTAAAGAGAGAGAAAAAAACACTATAGACATGGAATAGAAATGTCATTTCAAACACATACAGATTTGAAACCGATTTGTCACAATCAAAAAGCATTAATTATCCAAATAAACAGAGACATAACCATTATTACCAGGGTTACCAGGTAGTAAAGAGCAGTTTACAAAACAACAGCAGTGAATGAGAAGCCAGCAGATGTAAAATACTAAGTCAACATGTCTGGTTGTCTTCTGTGGTATTCAAATCAGCAGGCTGCCAGCTCCTATCCAATATCCGATCACACTGATTTACTACCACTTAACAACCAGAACTGTCTGATGTTTCTTAAGTTTCATTAGATCATCAAAATAACTTTAAGTTGAACCTCGCTATTAGTAAAAACTAATTTCTTAATCATGGTAGACATTCTTAGCAAATCTAACAGTGAACAGGCAATGTTTAGACAATATGGCAACTTGACCAAGATTAAAAAAAATATATATATTTAACACATGTGATCCTGGGTATTACTGTATATATTAAAGCTGCAAAGTTGGGACAAAATCAAAATTTTACCAGGTTTAAATTTAAAAGTATCTTGTGCAAACCACATGCGGTGAACAGCAGGGAAGATACTAGGGAAGATCAAAAACCCCTTTGTGTTTTACTATTCTTCTCAGATAGCAATAACATTTAAACACAAAAACCTTGAATCAGAGACCTTCTGGTTTTTGTTTCCTGAATCTTGAATTCTAATAGCAATGGAAGTGCATATTCTGTTCTTAATTCTTGTTAGTTTTCTAAGTTTCTAAACTACCAAATCAATATAAGTTAAATATCCATGTTGACCAAAGTAGTTCATGGAAATGTTTTTTTTTTTAGAAAAAGTGTTTTTACAAAATAAAAAATACTACTTCACATACCAGAGTATTGTATTTGAGAGCAGGGGTTGAGCGATGCACAGGCCACCAGCATCTTGTTGTTAGGTGCCATTGCTGTTTGGCTGCTGGTATGTGGGTACTGCAACGTATTGCCGGGCACTTCAATAACATAGGTGGCTGGTACATAAAGTGGCTTAGCCTTCACTCCCACGCCGAACCTTTGAACCTGCCACCAGTCAGCATTTGTCTTCCTTAGTAAAAGGAAGCGCTCTCCCTCCTGTATGGAGATAACTCGCCCATTCATGCCACGGTACGAGTAGTCATACTGGGACTCTACGACTACAAGGCCTTCTGTAACTGATTGTTTGCCCATTGAAAGGCTGTGGGTGGAGCTTGTCATGTTCTGATGCCAGTTGTTTGAAAACTAGTTACACCAGGTGAAAAGGCCAATGCCAGTGGAGCAGCTAGGACTGTTCGGACATGGGTGGAGACAATGTGATGCCTGGTGTGCCATTCTGTAAAACAGAGGGGGAGAAAGAATGCTAGTACATGCCAAGTCACAAATACAAAAAAATATATTTTTCGATTGTTTTTACTGACAAATTAGATCATTTTATAAAGATAAACAAAGTTCAAGTATAAGGTTTATTACGTCATATCATTTTATCAACACTACACAATCATAACATCATAACATATGTAAGTGAATATTACAATTAAGTAAAAAAATTGGATTCACTGAGGTTCAGGTTTTGCAAAGATAAGTTGTGACTCAACAGTGCACACTACAAAACTTTGTGGCCATAGCTGTAGTTAAGCCATAGCTGAGCCTAGTGTTTAAGGTACTGGACTAGTAATCCAAAGGTTGCCAGTTCAAACCTCACTACTGCCAGGTTGCTGCTGTTGGGCCATTGAGCAAGGCCCTTAACCCTCATTACTCAGACTGTATACTGTACTGTAAGTCGCTTTGGATAAATGCATCTGCTAAATGCTGAAAATGTAAATGTAAACTCTCAGTCAGTAAAAAAAAACTGAATTAAAAATACATGGCATTGCAATAAAAAATGTCATGGTACTCCCAGTCCAGGTTTCAACTTGTTTTTCTGAAAAAATGTAATGAAAGCAGTTTCTATCCATAATAAGGACTATCCAGACATCTCTCATGGTGTAGGGTGCATCAGTGCCCATTGGGATTTTGCACTGTTGAGTTACTCAGCCGATTTGGGTAATGAATCCCTGCAGATCACGTACATCCATACATGTTGATCGTCTTATCTGGAGCTTATATTGGTTGGATGGTATTAACCAAGACTTCTAAGTACGTATTTGGCCCAGTAATTCCGCAGACCTAATTTACCATCTGTGGGACCAGCTCAATCATTGTGTTCTCTCTTTAGACACCCCCCTTACACACCTTTTATCAGCTCTGGGATCCACAGTGTTCATATTTGTATATATATATACAACCTACGATGGCAAGAGTGAGGCTGTTAATTATGAAGTGAGAGACAGTGACATCTGCATAAATGAATATTTTAAAACATTTGCATTACTTTCTGCATTCCTCAGTTTACATTACCTCTTAATCTCATCTTCATTTAGAGAAATATACATTTGTTCAAATGTTTCTCCTCCTAAAAAGGAAGATTATCTATTATGCAGTGATTTTATTTATGCAGTGATTTTATTCATTTAAACAAATTTACCAAAAATGTGATTTAATCTAATATTAAAACACCATTATTTCTTTTAGTTTTGGCCCGGGACCCTTCACTGAGAATAACGTTTGGGCTCTAATAAGAAACTATTTGGGCACCCCTGCTATAGCTGAAAGATCACTCTATTTTAATAGCATTTGTATATGAAATGGGATGGCCAACAAGCTCATGGTCAAATGTTTAATAACAAGTTATTCACATTTAAGCTTAAATGGAACATTAACAGACCAGTGGTTCAGTTAGACTGTTTTTTTTTAAATCAAAACCTGAATCATGGGCCACACAGGCATGGACAGATAAGAAAAAGACATCTCCGTAAATGAGATGCAGGCTTCGATGTGTCAAGGGCCACAAAAGCTGAATTAATTGTTGTGTAACTTATGGAAGCACAGCTTTCTCACTCTGGGTAAATAAAACCCGCCCTGCCTGCTGGGTGCATCATGTGTCTGTGTGTAAACATGTTTGCATATATGGGTCGGGTAAGGGAGAGATAATCCTCTCAACACAATGCTGTGGTTTAGTGATGCGGAGTATGGTTTAATTTAAAGTCATTTTACTCAGCATATGTAGCACATGTGCATTCTTACACCCATTAATTATATACACATCATTTTAAAAACATTTCACAGTATTTTAATACAAAAGAATAACACAATACGTTTAACATCCATACATTGCCTTTGTTACCAAATGTGGGAAACCTCCTGGACAGGTCGCCAGTCAATGACAAGGCAAAAATACATACATTCACACTTGCAATTTTGGTACCTTCAATTAACCTGAATGTATGAAGATACTGGTGCTCCCGGAGGGTGACAGTGCTACACACAGATCCACCAGATTGCCCTAAAAAGCTACCATTTTTGTTACAAACAACCAACTAGCCATTAAAAACAAAAAAACAGGCTCTGAACTTTACAACTGGTTACTTCACCTTTAGCTGCCTTCTGTTATTTCTACATCACAAATGAGAAACTTCAACCCACTGCTCTGGCTGATCTTCTTTACATCAGTGAGAAGAACTGCTCATTTTAGTAGTACTTGCAGTACTGTGACAGTATACTGTCTAAGCAATTGAGGGTTAAGAGCCTTGCTCGAGGGCCAAACAATGCCAAACTGGCAGTGGTACACCTGAATCAGTGACCTTTGGATTACTAGTCCAGTAACTTTTCTCACAAGGCTATGACTGCCCTTGTCACAGCAGCTTTTATGTTTAATCCAAGCCTTTGTTTGGACCTCTAAATAATTTTAACTTTTTTTGTCAGGTGTAAATGGGCTTTTGGTTTTTATATACAGTAATTGCTCTGCTGCATTACCTAATTATGGACATTTGTGTTCTACAATTCACTTCACTCTTTGGACTGTGGGAGGAACCCAGACCGCTCCACCTGGCATTTGAACCCAGGACCTTCTTGCTTCACCATGGTGATACATTGCTATCCACCGAACCACTGTCAGCCCTTATTTTTCACAAAGCAAACATATACACTAATAATGACTTTCTTGCATAAATGAATCAAATGAAGTTTTACAAAATGGTGTTTTAGTAAAGTTTGAGGCAACAACAGATGTATAAAAATGCTCTTACTTCATTATAGAAGGAGAAGGTCTATTGAATCAAAATGTTACCGTTTCACAGGAAATGAATAGAACTGTGTAAAGAGAGCACATGTGCAGAAAACAGGAAACCACACGTTTAAGATCACCAAAGTCCAATAGGCAGAGAGCAAGCTGCAAAATGACATTGTTATCTAGGCCCTGGCTTAACATAGATGCAAACTAACTTACGCCAGCACCAGCATGTATTAGTGGCCTGCAGTCACATATGCATGCAACACACACACACACACACACACAAACACACCTAAACATACAAACAAATACATACCTTAATACACAGACGGGCAAAAATTGTGGAAAAAGTATTTTAGCCAATTTTGTTTTCATCATTTAAATATATTATGAAGCATTTTAATATGCCAACTGTGCCTTTATTCATTATGATTAGCATGTTGAGTTCACTTCTGAATTCAAATTGGTGTACTGGTCCAGCTCAGAAAGTTTCTGATCCTCTTACTGTTCTAATTACGGCTTCATTCTCATTTTAGTGAATTGTTAAAACTTATTGTGGTCTATTTGTTGTTTTCAATTACCCAGTTATATCTCCTCTACTTTTGCAGAGTTCTTCACTGAGGAGGGCTGTATTCCCGCATCATATACATTTTCCAACACAGGGATCAGTATCGTGTACACACATTATTCGACACGGCAATGAAGACCCACCTTCAGAAATCACCAGTCATATCTGTGTACATAAGATTCCTTTATTGTCACTGACGATAGCAGAGCTAAGGTTTAAATTCGAAAGCTTGAAACTTCAGCAATGTTGGGCTACCTTGTTATACAACTGACATAAAGCGATTTTAAACAATGAATAAATAAATAAAAGTTTGAATAAATAACGGAAGAATATGACAGAAACGTCTGATTGGTGCACCTCTTAGAAAAACTTACTTTATTCATTATTTTATTTCTTTTTTCCCAGTTGCTTCTGTTAGGGTTCACCACAGTGGATCATGATCCACCTTATTGATTAGGCATGGTTTTTACGCCGGATTCCCTTCCTCCCAAAACCATCCCATCTGGGGATCGAACCCAGGACCTTCTTGCTGTGAGGTGACGGTACTACCCACTTATTTGATTAAAAATATTATGAAATTTGGCCTATACTGACTTTCCAAATTCCACAAGCGCCAAACAAAAGTACACATGGCAAGATAATTTACTGTTAAATTACTACATAAAAACAAGCACTTCACAAAAATACATACAGTAAACAGAAGGCAGCAATGTTAGCCAATCAGTTCCCTCACTGTTGTATTACTGCTAAATTACCAAACAACATACTCAGCTCTCCTTTACTGATGGTACTCTCACCAGACATGAGAGGCTGGGGTGATAGAATTGAGTACAGACCCCATCTAAGTGGAAACTACTATTTTTCAGTTACATAAAGCGGTGAACTAAATTCTAGGAATGGGAATGACGTGTTGATCTTAGTGTGAGCACCTAGTTATACAAATGTATACAAATACAATATATCCTTTCTCTGCCCTCTCCAGAAAAGAGCCATTTCATTGTAGGTAGAATACGATGGAGCAACAGTAAATTATGGAAGGAGAAAGACAGGGATTCAATACACACTGACAGAACAGCAATTACAACCAGCCATGGGCACTCCCAGAGATGAAAGTGGGTAGGTCACAAAAAGTGATGAACTTGAGTACAAAGCACAATGTGCTGTTTCTCTCCAATCACTTCTACACCTGACTATGCTGTATCAGAATCTGCACAAATTTAGAGGAACCACGAATGAAAGGTTTTTTTACCTACATGGCTGGTCCCCAATGGCACATGTGACACGAAATATAAAATCTCGTTTGATTATCTGCAAGATTTTTGTCAATGTGAGCATTTCGGTGGTACAGCGATAAAACACACCCTAAAAAACAGATCTTACTTCTCAAATGGCTTGTGCAGATGAAAAGAAGCAGTAGATCACCGCACATGTTTTGGTGGGGATGTGTGTTAGTCACGCCTCTCCTCGGTCAGAGACGAAGTCAGCCGTTACATAATTGGTTCCTGTAGTTCCACACGTTCAGTTTAAAAACACTGATGGTTGCCTGTTGCCCTCAAAGCCAAAAAGGAACCGCCCCCTATCTCATGATGCCCCACTCTGTGCTATTAGCCTTTGACTTGATCCTCCACCCAGTACTCAAGGAAGACGAGCATCAAGGAGCTTCTCTGTACCCAAAAATGGAACGAACTTCCCCTGTCTATCCAAACATCTGAGTCTCTCACTGTCTTCAAAAGATGATTAAAACATCTTATCCTTCATCACCTCTTTACTAAGCACTTAATCTGACATGCATATACTTATTCATTTACTTACAATTAGTATTAAAATGGAAAAAAGCTAGCTAAACCGGGTTTTAGCACGAATCCACATGAATGTTCCTGGACTGTTACACTAAGGTGACATTTACTATGGAAGCACTTCTATAAGTCGCTCTGAAAGAGCATTTGCCAAGTGATGAACATTTTAATGTAAATGTTTGGATTTTTACTGGCTTACCTTTAATTACTTGAACGTTGACATGTTTTACACTTTGGATACAAACAATTCGAAATGTATTAACTGTGATTTTGCTGTAAGCTCCTGTTTGGTTCATTACACACACATTAAGCAAGTGATCAATGACGAGTATCTCTCAGTTAAGGAGTCCCTATTTGGCATTTCCCATCCTGACAACAGTCAATTGTTGTTTACCTCACTCACATGTTCTTGGATTGTTTGAGAAAACCAGAGCTCCAGAAAAAAAATCCATTTTACATCTCTATGAGAAATTATTCCCTTTCGTTCAGAATTAAATGCAGATTTTTTCATGCAGATCACTTTCATATCTTGGTTTCTGTACATGGAAACATCTCATATACACTGTATCTACATGTAAAGTTGAAAAATACCCTATGTATTAACCATATATAGATTTACTTACAAGAATATAATACATAACAACCTATCAAAAGGCTTGTTGTATAAAATGATGCGAGCAGCTGCTTCTGCTCAGTTCGTGTGATGGATGATTTGGAAGTGCGACTTTTCAATTACAGTCCTTTGAGCACAAGGATGAGACTGGATGCCAGCGGTCCCATATCATTATCTAAATCTTACACTGTTCTCTTCTTACTCATTTAGAATGAGAAAGAGTCAGAGAGACAGAGATCCTTTCAGGCCATGGATAGATGCACACTGTCAATAAACAAGTTGGAGTCAGGCCTGGAGGTGATTTAAAGTATGCTAAAATGATCAATGATGATTAATTGGACAAAGATAAAACAGACACATACTCTATGTACAAACCCGCACACTGGTGAAGAGTCAACTGCTATGAATGTGTGATTAGCCCTTAAGTATTTTTTAGCCCTAAAGTCGTCAAATTTTTACTCAAATTAGAGCCATTCAGTTTTTTTAGTGGAGCATGAAAGCATTTACCTTAGTGAATACTTGTGTTAGAGTAATAGCATACATATTGAAAGGTATAATACGCATTTTTTTCTAAAAGATTTGCTGAAGCTAGCTGATTTTAAAATAAAACAAACCCTCTGAAAAATCCCTTCTGAAGGATTTTATCTCTGAAGACTAGACCTGAAATACTGACGCCAGCTTTATACAGGATACTGAGGCATGTGTGGTTCAGATACTCATTCTTGTTACCAGGTTAAAGCTTTTACACTGAATGAAGTGGTTGTGGCTGGTCTGACTGTAAACAAAAGTGATGAGCATGTACTGATCAGGCATAACATTATAAACACTTAGTTGATAACACATTTGAATCCCACTAGTGGGTGGGATGTATTAGGCCACAAGCGAACATTTTATCCTCAAAATTTGTTAGAAGCAGGGAAAAAAGGCAAGCGTAAGGCGACCCGTTTGATGCAACCAGAAGAAATCATTTATTAGCCATTTTTAGAAAAAAGGGAATACTAGAATGGCAGACTAGAAACTGCAACACAGGCCACTTCTTTACACCAGCCAGTAGTGGATTCTATTAAGTACATAGAGTCATGCTATGCCCTATTTGCACTACAACCATTACTAGTAATGTGGTTGATATTGCAGCATACGCTTTCCTCCTCTTAGATAAACAATTAACCATTTCAGACCGTGCTGAGTTATTAAAATGTTAGGCTGCGGTACCCAATCACAGATTCCATGCATTCACTGCAACAAATTCAACCTTATTCATTACACCTGTAGGTAATGCTTTTAAAGCATCCTGGATACTCAATTCCTTGCTTATTTCTTTTCCTCTC
>JAYDZG010000043.1:8546393-8569824 GCA_034509265.1 Microcambeva bendego
GTGAGTGACAGTTCTGCAGGTGAAAACACAGATCTATGGAGAATGGCCGAACTTGTTCAGGCTGTGGTGAATCAATACACTTCCACAGTACCAGCAGAAGCACTGTTGATCACCAGAAGACCACACGGAGTCACACCCGTAGATGCTGCTTCCTCCAAATCCGCGACTATGCTCTTTGAATATTGCTGCAGAAGTGTCATCAGAACAGGCAGTACTGACAATTGTTTTTTTGTTTTTTTAAGTACTCAGTCAGTGCTAAACTGTAGCCTCAGCTTTTTGACTGTCAGTGTGGTTTTATGCTAATGTAACCCACCTGCTAAAGTATTTAAGGTGTTCAAAATGTTCAAATTCCTTATTTTTCCCACTACTGTTCTAAAGATGTACCAATGCTCTCATCGTTCCATATCCACCAACATATGAGTGGTAGGAATCCTGTGGTATTTCATTCTATTTTTGTACTTCCATATAATTATTACAGTGCACAAAAATCTAAATCTGACCATATGGATTACAACTATGCAGTTTATTTATTTATGCGGGTGTTTGTTTTGTGTAGTGACGTTGCATTATTTGCATTTAGGAAAAACATGTTTTCCTAAATTGACTAGTCGAAATGTCTGTCTGGGTATCTTCAAGCCGCATTCAAACGCACCCTAAATATCAAGACATGTAATGGGGTAATGGCCATTATATTTCTAGTAAGGTAAATATTAAAACATAATTATAAATATCATACTCATAAAATGTGTCCTTGCTTTGTGCAATGGGAGAAAGGCACCCCGAAAGAAGGTATTGAGGGTAGTGGATGTATTTACCAGATTGATAGACTGAATAAAGTGGCTTATGAGTGAATGATGGTGTTAATAGAAAGTTAGTAGAAATAATTGTTTATTTTGATGCACTTTTTAATTATGATCTTCATTCTCATATTAAGACATATTTTTTACATCTCTTCTATCAGGTTCCCTTGATTCCTTGTTCGCTAACATTGAGAAATTTCTAAACCCTGAAGGTTTTTGTCCAGTAAACAACCACTAATCTAACTATGTGATCACTGAAACGTGACCACATAGCCATGTAATGTTTGTTATACGTTTTTTTTCTTCTTTCTTCTTTTTTTTTTAAACAAAGGCATATGTATGCTCCAAGGCAACATCTATTATGTAAATTGATCCTCTTTGAGCTCAGTGTTCTTTATTATTATACATGTTTGTTTGTTACTTACACTGGTAAAATACATTTATTTTGGTTCAGGATTTTATTACACATTTTAGAAATTATTTGACTAAAATAACAAAAATGGTTGAAAATTGTTCCACCATAATAACAGAATTCACTGACTCTGACGCCTAGCGTTTTTACAGACTATAATTATTCATGTAATTCCGCCATGTTTTAATAATATACCAATCGAGGCAGCCGTGGCCTGGTGGTTAGGGAACTGGGCTTGTGATCAGAAGGTTGCCGGTTTGATTCACAGAGCTGACAGGGCACAACTGAAGTGCCCTTGAGCAAGGCACCTAACCTCTAACTGCTCCCCTGGCGCCGTGGCTAGGGCTGCCCACCGGTCCGGGCATGTGTGCTCACTGCACCCTAGTGTTCACTAGTGTGTAAAATGTGTGTTTCACTGCATAGATTGGCTTAAAATGTGGAGACATTACTGAATAGTGATTAAAAGAGTATTCTAAATCTAAAAACAAATAAGCATCTTGTGATGGGACTGATTGCTTAGCTTGCTCTGACTCTTCTTCTGAAGTTTCCCAGAATTGCTAGATGTTTTGTTGAAGTAACAGTAGAGGAAACGCCACAACAGTCAGCACCAATTATTGTTGCATTGCTAAAGTGTTTGGGATTTGTAATGTACATTTTTAAACTATTTAAATGAAAAGGAATTGAAAACATAAGTAATAAACTTTTTATATGTGCGATTAGTTTGGTGAAATAAATTAGATTTAAGCTCTGGGTTTACACTTCCATTTAATAAACAGAAAAAGTCCAACACAAGTCAGGCAATAATCACATTTCTTTCTTTTGCATTAGTTTTTCTCCTACCGAGCTTAAAAGAGATTAGACTAGTTTATCAACTGAATAAACACCTTTACGCCCTGTTTAATTTTGTCAGCCGATATTATACTTTTATAAGACATGCCCCGAGCCCATTTTTTATTTTACATTTGATCTCATTATCAGCACTGTTGGATATCAGTCAATATCGATACTTATTCAATACTGACATTCTCACAAGTAGTCAAGTATGTTGTGGTGACTGGCTTTATGACAGTTTAATGCCTCATTTATGTTGATGATCAGTGTCATGTCAAACATGACGTAGCACTGGTCGGTGTCTTGTTTTAGAATTTTAATCAAACCTTATTCAGTAATACAAATACTATTCAGTTGTGTGCAGTGTGTCAAAAAGTGCTTAATGCGGCCAATTTCTGTATTGAGAATCTTATTAAATCATGTCACTAGTTTGCAACAAAAAGTATTACAGTGCATTCGGAAAGTATTCACAGAGCTTCACCTTTTCCACATTTTGTTACGTTACAGCCTTATTCCAAAATGGATTACATTCATTTTCTTCTAAAAAAAAACTTCTAATAAAAAACAACAATAAATCACATGTAGAAAAGTATTCACAGCATTTGCCATGACACTCAAAATGGAGCTCAGGTGCATCCTGTTATTACTGATGACAGGTTTTTACAACTTGATTGGAGTCCACCTGTGGTAAATCCAGTTGTTCGGACATGATTTGGAAAGGCACACACCTGTCTATAGAAGGTCCCATAGTTGACAGTACATGTCAGAGCACAAACCAAGCCTTGAAGTCCAAGGAATGGTCTGTAGACCTCACAGATCTGAGGAAGGGAACAGAAACATTTCTGCAGCATTAAAGGTCCCAATGAGCACAATGGCCTCCATCATCCGTAATTGGAAGAAGTTTGGAATCACCAGGACCCTTCCTAAAGCCGGCCAATCGGATGCGCTGTATATTGGTTCATCAGGGGAACATGTAACGTCACTTTTAATACAACTCGTTTGAACAGTAACAGTTTTGAATTGAAAGTTTTTGATTATGGATTTTCAAGTGAACGTTCATGTTTCACATACAGTAATGTGACCGTACTTGGCTTTGTATGCTGTAGTCATTTCACATTGTCAGATTGTGCTCTTCTGATCGACCTCTGTCAATACTTTCACACTGTAAAGATCTGAAAAACACAGCCATGGCAGATTTAGATGATCATGGACTTAAATTGAATACGGTGCAAAGGCTGAAATTACCCCAAATTCCCCTATGTACTCGATTTAGAATAGGGGTGTAGCTGTTAGTGTGGTTTGGGTCAAAGCCTAAAAATAAGGTTTTTTTTCTCTGCTGGATTTTTGCACTTGCACAATTGTAAGAAAAAGTCTATTAAGGCTGTGCTTAAATCATGCTAGAATCCTCATAGTTTAACATAATTTGTAAAAGTCTTATAAGAGCATTGTTTTTTTTCTTTGAGCAATTTAATGTGCAATCGGAAGAACCAGACACCTGCTGAAATGTAGTTGTTATTGCATGTAAACATGATTAATGATGCCAGGCTTGTGCAGAAGAGAGGAACGTTTTATGTTAATGAGCAATATTTTGTCACTTCCAGAGCACTAAAATTGCCCAGATGTTTTCTCCTGGTCTCTTTCTTTGCACTGGTACACAGGCAGCCTCAAATATGCATGTGATTCATGTCTAACCATACCACAATTATGTTTGAAATGAAGAGCTTGTGTCACACTAAACGATAGTTCATGAATTGTTTCTTTGATGTGTCTGGTTAACTTCTTTACTCTTTTTTTGTTTCTGCTTCAGAAAGATCCTTCCAAATTTGAAGTCTGTTGTGACTGAAGAACAGAACGACTTGCCAGTTTTTCTGTATTTGAAATGGTGTCGAGCACTGGTAACATTGTTTGAGATGTCTTCAGTGGGGTGGATTTCATGGATAGTGCTGGCCAAGGCTATATAAAGATGAAAAGGTAGACAAAGATTTTGGTTAATTATTTTTTTTATTTTTTTGTTGTTGCATATGATCAGATTTTCGTTAAAGTTCTTTCAGCTTAAAACCCCCCTAAGCAAGATTTGTGTTAACCTTTTTCTACTTAACTTTTGACCAGCTTAACAAACCATGACTCTTAAACCTCAGCTTCTACAGCCTCTCTGCCAATCTTATTAGGTTCATAAGTAACCTTTAAACAAAAATGATATTCTGATTATTTGTTGTTTTCATATTTTGTTTATTAATAAGGTTATTTGTAGGCTGATTGTGTCAAACTGCAATCAGCAGATGGCTTTCTTTACATCTTCCCAACACACACACAAAGAATAAGCAAGTAATAAGCAGCTTTATATTTGTATATATTTAAATGTTCATGTGCAAGTAAGTAGAAAATTACTAAAATCAGATTTGGGCGTCACAGTGGCTAAGTGGGTATCAGTGTCGCCTTATTGCAAGAAGTCCTGAGTTCAGTTCTCAGATTGGGATTTCCAGGTTCACTCTTATTTGAGTTTTTCGGAGGTGCTCTGGTTTCCTCCTACAGTCCAAAGACATGCAAGACCTGGAGATACAAATCTATCCATCACTGTTCGAGATAGTCTTGTGAATTTTTGAACCTTTTCAATCACTTCAAATTCTAAATCGGGCATTAAAACATTCTTATTAGAATTCACGTTCTAATTCTAATAGTTATAGGTGATTGTTTTTAACCTAAGTTATATCAGTGGAGCAGATTCATAAACATGCCCAGTTTAATCCCAGTTTTAAATCATTCCAGCATTGTAGGCTTTCCCAGAATAAGACTTGGTTTCAATAGAAGCAATTGATACATCTATGGTCGCAGCTGCACCCGTATATTCAGCATATGCTTAAAGACGAGGCGAAGAAATGCACCACAGTGTCCGTCATTCACATTCAAACACTCAATGCAGGACAGAAGTAAGACAAAATACTGCAAAAGTGGTTTTCTAAGTGATGTCAGTTTGTCCTTAAGTAAAGGAAGAAACAAACATACCAGAGGTGGAATCATGAAAAAAAATACATTGGAAAACAAACACTGCTACTCATCTATTTAAAACAGGGGTTCTGTGGTGAATTTCTTTTGCAGTTCCAGTAATCATGAAATGCCATGACAGCCTTATTGTTTAAACCTGTGGATCATGTATTATTTACAAGTGGTGATTTACGATTTTCAATTAAGATGCTCATTTCAGGGTTTGTTTTAAAGTGAATTTACCTTGTGTTTGGTCTGGATCCGTAGGAGCTGGATTTGTGTGAGCCAAAAATGACTGGGGGCAGTGAGAAGGCAGCAGGAAATAAAGATGACGGTCCCACACTCACGGCTCAGGTCCCTGTTGGCTGGCAGAGAAAAGTGGAGGATGGAGCTGTGGTTTATATTAGGTAACTTGGTTTTAAAATCTGATTTGGAACAGAAACATAATACCAATTTTGCCATTTAACGACACGTGTCAAAAATGGCGTTACAACCCAATAAATAAACTTCATTACCAGTCCTTGTTTTTTATTTTCACATTTTTGATCAAATATTTGTTCACTTCATATTTCTTTACTTTTCTTTAAAACTGCAGTGACTCAAATCAAAAAATGACATTAGCAGCTGGAATTAATACTGAAAAGCTGCTACTGTAGTCTAACAAATTCACTTAGTTGTCAAATTCACCTTCTGTGATCACAACTTCACCCGCCAAACATCTGTGCTCTTCTTTCTCTCAGCCCAAGTGCTACAGTTCTATGTTCTGTGGAGGAGGTAAGGGCTTATCTGTTGGCAGATGGCACGTGTAAGTGTGGACTAGAATGCCCACTTGTTCTCCATAAGGTAAGATATGGGTTTGTTGTTAAAAGAAAATATTGCATTGCACATTTTCCTCTTGCAAATAAAAAGCAAGAAATACTGAGCTTTCTTAATCTGATAAGGATGTAAATGTTTAATGTGGAAGGAAACTTTGTTTGGAAATAAATTATATTGCAAATATGTTGCACAAATGTCTGGGATTTTTTTTATTATCCTTTATGTAAAATCCATCTAATGGCAGCAAGTGGAATCGCACATTCTTTTACATTTTATGTTGTTGAACCTTTGGAAATCTGCGAAAAGGGTTGAAATGCGATTGATATATATCTGTTCTTGAACTAATGATGACTGTAATTGGCCTTACTGGTGAAACCACAGTATTGTCTATTGCCCGGTGTTAAAAAAGTGCTTACTTACTATTTGTCTTGGAAGCAGAATTGGTGATGTAAGAGCAGGAAATATAATACAAGTACTGTGTAGTTATGAGAAAACACAAGTAGCAACATTTTATAGCTAAAGCTCTGAAGTCTTTTACCAGTTCAGAAGTCAGCTGCTCTGTAATGACAATGGTTATGGGTGGAAAAAATTACAGTGCATCCAGAAAGTATTTACAGCATTTCACTTTTGCCACATTTTGTTGTTAGACGTTTTCCAAGATGGACTATATTCTTTTTTTTCCTCAAAATTCTACACACAATACCCCATAATGACACATTTAAAAAAGAGTGGTTGGAATTTTCCCTCCTTCAACTTGATTGGAGTCCACGTGTGGTAAATCCAGTTGATAGGACATGATTTGGAAAGGAACCTGTCTATATAATTTCACATAGTTGTTAATTTGGAGATACAAAATTGTCCATGACTGTGTTCAATATAACCTTAGTGAACTACTGTAACTACTGTTTCCTGTCATGAATGTAACCAACGTTCCTAAAAAAAATCCTAATAAATAATCAAACTTTATTTCTGTGTAGGTGTTCAACTATGACCCCACTGCAGGAGTTCAAGCGCCAAGTCATCAGTCAGGGAAGATAGAAGAGGACATGACCAAACTCTGCAACCATCGCAGGAAAGTGGTAGCCATGGCTGCTCTTTGCAGGAGTATGCAGGCTTCCCAAATACCCTCATTAGCTCATGCTACAGGTACACTAATCACATTGCACCCTTATAATATGCTGTGCAGTGAAGCCTCGCAGATATACAAAAACATTGACCTTGTTCTAATCACTCCACCGTATAGAGTCCAAGTAGTCTTCAGATTTTCAGCATGGGCCCTGGAACATTCTTAATGGGCTTTTTGTGTATGGGTTTTCTTCATGGTGGCCATTCTTCTGCAGTGTACCCTGTATTGTGTCATTGGAAACAGTGACCACAGTTTGGCTTACTACTTCTTGAGCTAACTGTAGTAAACTTGCATGGCAATCTTCTTCGTCCTCATCAGTAGACGCCCCTGTTTAGGTATATCATCTGGACTGCCTGGATGTCTCTGTGAGACGGTTGCAGTTCCTTTTTTAAACATTTGTATCTTCTTGTAGCCTTAGCCTTTCTTGTGTGAAGAAATAATTTTCTTTCTCAGATCTTGACATTTTTCTTCCATTTGGTGCCATTGCTGAAAGGGTGAAATGAAAACTTTTTCATTGTTTCAAGTAACGCCTTTTTAATGAATAATTAGACTCACCTTTGGTTAAATTATTGTTAAACAAATACTTTTCATCATATTTAATTTATTTAGCATTTTTTTTTTCAAATAAACAAATCTAGTTTTATGGGAGTATTTTTCAGTATAATATCCAATAGAAACGGTTAATTCTGAAAGAAAACTACAGGTTTTTGACAAATCTGTTGTTGTGTAATTTATGCTGAGCACTGTCAGTGACAATTTGACTGTCACCTCAAAGCAAGAAGGCCCCGGGGTCTGGGTCCTTTCTGTTTGGAGGTTTAACCTCCCTCCATGGTCCAAAAACATTCAAATGAGGTGAATAGGAGATACAAAGTAAATTTGTGAGTTGATGAAATGAGTAATGCCAGTGTCAAGCCATTGGTTTTAATGTTATTGAATAAAACTGATAATATTTCAGTCTACTTAGTGTGTTCTAATAATGTGACTAATTAGAATTATTTATACAAGGTATCTCAGTCGGTTTTAAGACAGACCAGCTGTGTCCCAGGAGCATTCTTTACCACTGCTCTGTCCTGGTCAGGGTCATCATGTATCTGTTTTTTCCTGAATGACTGGGTGCAATGCAGTAACGCACACCTGAAAGGATGCCAGGTTTGGAGTTTATTCGATTTGGCTTGTGAAAACACTGCTAGTAGTGCATATATTAAGATCCGAGGTCTGATTCATTGAATACATTGGGTTTTCTAGATTCTAGTCTAATTTTTCTTCTGACTATTGACGGTTTGAAATCCTTTTGTGTGTGTTTGTAGGGAGTGCTATCTGCTCAGTGGATGTCAGGGATCAGAAAGGGTCTGTGGCGACTCGAGACGTAGGCCAGTGCACTTACTCCACCCAGCTAAATTTGAATCAGGCCAGACTCAGCAGCAGCAGTAGCAGCTTTCCTCTTCCATCCTCTCCGTCTCTTATGCAGAATGGATCCGTGTCCCACCCAGAACAGAGCTCACCCGTAAAGAAGCCCCTCGCTCGTTCGCCAGGTCCCAGCATCGCTGGCTATGGCAAACAGCAATGGAGCCCGAGTCCAGCCATTACACAAACTGTCCTCCAAATGAACTCCCCCCACCCTGGTCCGTTTTCTTCACCCACGTCGTCATCACCTGTGATGGGCAGGACAGGACAGCATCATCCTCACCCACAGGGAAGGATGGTAAAATCTCCCTCTCCGATGTCCTTGTGTTCTTCGCCCTCTCGTGCTCAGGACCTCTCTCCTCACCAGCGATCCCGGCACTCTTCCACGTCCTCTCTGTCCGAGGGAGCTACGCTCACTCACAGGGTTAAACCTTCCCCACCCCCTAACCAGTCGTGCCCCTCACCCAAACTCTCGTTACCCCCAACCAGCCCGTGCAGTCGCCTCGAAGGCATTTTGCAGCACTACAAGGAGTGCAACTCTGCCAACCTGGACTCCGCCCAACATCACACGCTTAGCAGCCAAAGCAAAGTTCCAACTCTGCAGAACCAGCAGCCGGCTAATAACCTGACTAGGAACGGCCCTGCTTCTGCACCAGGCCTGATGGGTCTTCAACTGGGTCAGATCCTTTGTCAGCAGAAAAGCCAACAGCACATCAGCTCCACTTTTCCAGCAAGCAGCCTTCTATCGGCAGCTGCCAAAGCCAACCAGAAGAGCCAGGGCTTGTCGGGGGCTGGTGAAGTTCTGTCTGTTCCCACTCTCACAGTTCTTGACAAGGAGCAACAGTCCAAGGTATTGATTAGCACTTTAAACAGTAGCCTCCACACCCCTCCAACCCGAGCCCAGTCTTTAACTGCCTTCCTCCTTCCTCACTCGTCCTCCCTCCCAGTGTCCACCCCAGCTCTGTCTGAGAAAACGCTCCGCCGCAAGCGCCATCGTCGCTCGCCCACCGTGTTCAGTATGCTTAAAGATTCGCAGATGAACCGACCTACTGGAGACGTACCAGTTTCCCCTCTTTCTGTCCCTCCACCTTCTCCGTCTCCCACTAGTCCTCCTGCTTCCTCCCCTCACTCGGAGAACCAACCTCAGAGTTCGCGACTGCCCGTTGCTCCCCCTCCCATGCACTCGGCGACCAACAACTTCCCAAGGCAGCCTGAATGGGAGGAGGGCAAAAGGACAGCCCACGTGAACTCCCTACCTCTTTCCTCGCCCCCTGCTTCCTCCCAGCCCCTTTCTGCTCTCCTCCAGCTCATCAGCATGCAAAGCGTCCAGAATGTTGTCAACTCCAACAGCACCTCTGCACCCATATCAACAAACAAGCATACGGGTGCAGGACCACCAGCTCTACAGACTCTTCCCCAGGCACCCCAGTATGATGGCCAACTTGGGTCTCATGTGCATCTCAACCTGAAACAGCCTCAAAGCCTAATGCCTAGTCCAGCGTCAAATACCCAGTTACCAAGCCCTCAGCCCTTTTCTTTGACGTGTGACGACACTGATGGGGTCGCAGTAAACCTTAAAATGACACCAAACAATACAGCTCTGAACTTGAGTCGGCCCCAGACAGGCAGTAGAACAGAGCTTTCCGTTAACATCCAGAGCCATGGTGTAGTTAGTCAGCCGTCCACAGCAACCTGCTTGCCTGCTCCAACTTATCCAGAGAAAAGCTGTACATCTAAACCAGGGGAAATGGAGCTCGAACAGGATGTTTACCAAACAGATGAGCCAAACCACAGCCTGGGCACAGAGAGTGATGGTAAGTTGTTCATCATTATTATGAATTTTGAATTCAGATCTTTTGACGTCTAAGTGACTAAAAAAATTGATTGATAATTTTGGCTTTCTATTCGAAGTTAACGTGAAAAGGATCAGATCTGATAGAGCATCAAGGGCCACTAATATTTAGTCAGTGCAATGAAAAGAATCCTGATGAGCGCCTACAAAGCCAACGATTGCTTGGTCTGAGAGAGGGAGGCTATAGGGACTGCTGCATCTATGACCTCTTCTGACTGACTGTTTTCCATTAAAAACAGGACATAATAAGCATCGTGCATGACTTGCTGTGCACAGTACTAATCCCCATAACAATCTGCCTCACGCAGGTTAAAAGAAAAGCAGTCGGCTACTGCAGACTCTTTAGTTATGGCTCTTCTTGGTCAGAATTTGATGTCAGCTGCATTAGAGATGCGTAGAATACGATCATCGTTGAATATAAATAAACTCCAAAGCTAAACGGTATCCTAGAGCTATGCGTTAAAATCAGTAACATTTATCATTACCAGTGAGGACATCAACCATAAATCAACTATCCAATCATGTAGCCTCGTGGCAATAGAGTTGCCTAAAAATTTGTGCTCCTTGAATTGGAAATTGCATGAATGATTAGGCACTTCTCACCAAGCGTGCCCGGCACTTGTTTGGCCCCACTAAATAAAACAAAAATACTCATTCTAACTTTTTTGATGTTAGCAACACCTTCTTTTTTTCCCAAACACCCCCCTTCATTGTTCTCCCAGTCAAGTCATATCCAATTACCTGATAACATTATGCTTTCTCCCAACTGATGTTGGCCTCACTCTGATTGAGGAGAGCCGTGTGCTGTAGCCAACTCTATTTTCACCTGCACAAAGCGAGTTCATATACGGATCAGCTTTGTGTATGGAAAAACCCTGTATACATTATTCCTCATCTCTTTGCATTATCAATCGGGACAGTCGTTTTGAGGAATCCCCTCTGGCACCCTCCCTGATCGAACAACAAGCCAATTGCTGTTCGGGTACGCGTCCGAGTTGTCAATCAAAATGACTAGTTCGACATGTCAGTTCTGGTTGGGAGGATTTTGATTGGAACCTTCTATGTGGTTTGCTTAAAAACTTGACCAAAAAACATAATAAACATATAGTATTGCTATTCAATGTAAAAAATATTTAATGATTAGTTTCTGTGCGTAAATATTGGCTGTCCATGATTGTGTCGGCTAAAAGAAAAAAAAAACTTCATGAAACGCTGCAGTCGTCTTCATTCTCAAGCTCATCTGAGTTGCACTGAAGCAGAGTGGATGTGTGTGCTGTAACATGCATTTTAGAGCACCATATGCTCTAATCCATTGTGGCTCAGTTGTTAGAGAGCAGATCTTTATTTGAAAGTGTGTGGTGTGTTATGAAACGGAACATACGACCATCAAGACCCCAGACTGTTGAGCAGCTGAAGTGTTTTATCAAGCAAAAAAGCTACTTTTACAACAACCATTACTGTTCTAGAATTCCTAAACAATCACAACGGTGGTGTACACAGTGGTACACGTTCCTCTGTGTCGGCTTTTGTAGAAATACAGTTTTCAGTTTTTAATCTGCATTTTTACACTAAAGACAAACCATGTAATCACTCACATCAACGTACATTTGTGAATTAATGATGTCCAAATTAGTAATAACCACAGCTGGATATACGGCTGTGTACATTACTTGACTAAAGTTTTCATGTCATGGTTTTATTTCTAAGTCGCGGGCATTTAAGGGACAGCGATTCCAGTCATGGACCAATAATCACTCTAAGGTGGCACTGCCCTGTAAAACCTAAACCACTCTCTTAATCGGAGTCTTCACCTTTGGTTGAATACGAAAAAGAAGTTAAATATGAATGTGCATGAATGAGTTTTAATGTGTTATCTATTTTTGTTTACATTTATTGTTCACAGCAGGTTAATAACTCTATTACATTTCGAATTTCCTAATTTCCTAACTTGTAAATGAATAACCTAGCATCTTGGGGGAAAGAAAAACCCTAAACCTTTATTTAAAAAAAAAAATAGCATAAAGGTTTGAGCAAAGTTCAGCTTGTAGCAGTGAACATCCTGTCAGTAGGATGGAAATGCTCTTAACCTCAATTCATTTGGCTGTATTCAGTCACATTTGCTTAAATTAAAGTGCCTTCTAAATAACCTTTAACATCTTGTTGCATGCATTTTCCCCCTGAGATAATTAAGCAAATTGCACTTTTATCTTCTCTCTCTAAAGGTCCTGCAATATCTGAAGAACAACCGAATTTGGAGACAAGGCTGCTTGATAGTTGTGATACAGACCATAACCTCTCCATTCCCCCTGCCCCCTGCTCTCCATCGTCTGACCTCCCCAACTCTTCGGCTGACGCTGTTAACCCGTTGCAGCTGGCCGAGTCTTTCCCCTTCATGACGCAGGAACAGCTGCTCCAGCTCCTCTCCTCCAATGCAGGACTACCATCTCTCTTGCCCCCTTTCCTGGGCTCGGTTCCTCTTGGACTCTGGACAGGTTCTCAGGCTCCCATGGCCGGAAGCACCCAACCTCCACAATCAGCAAACAGCCTTCTCAACCAAACTTCTGCACTAACTGTTCTCCCTTCCACGCTTGGCGCTCAGGGTGACCCGCCACTTAACCTTGTTAGTCTTTTAAATTCCCCTGCTCCAGGGTCGCCCCTGGCTTCAAGTCCCGAGCCCGGTGAGAAGAACCCTGGGCTTCAGGCCCTGCTCATGGCGTCCTTGCTCTTTGGTCAGAACCCGGCTGCCATGCTGCCATTGCCAGGACTCAATGTAGACCTCCCTCTTCCGCAGCAGGTATTTGGTGAGGGAGTGTCTCTGGAGAAGAACCCCACTCTTCTAGACTCTCTCTTGATGGGGCCAGGGCTCCTAGAAGCTCTGCAGGCTCTAGCTCCTCCTGGAGATGGCCAGTCGCTTCTACTTTCTGCCCAGCTTACCTCTCCTCCCCCTCTTCCACCTGGCTTTCTGTCAATGAACCCCGCACTGCTGGCTACCGCTCTTGCACAGGCTGAAACCCTCCCCAACCACACGCCACCCCCCCAACCTCACACTCAGGTAAACTCGTTTAAATCCTACATCCTAATGCTTTTTTACGGACATGAAGTTAGATGCACCTGGCATTATGTGAACAGATTTACTATATTATAAGTTACCCATAGGTGCTTAGGCAGCGATAAAACATGTTGGGTCAACAGAGCTGACATCTTTTACTTGTGAGGTACAATCTCAGCTCTGCTACTGGCAGACTGGATGTTTATATGGACATTGATTGGCTCGTCCATCGGGTATGATGTCAGAGGGCATTCCTCATAACTGTTACAACTATTAATGTGTGTTGATCACAACTCTCCTCGGTTTGGAGTGGAAGTCGGCAGCAACAAAGTAATCAAGTAATTGGATATGACTACATCGAGGGGAAAACAAAATTAAGAAATGGCAAAAAACCCAAACAAACAAAAACACTGTAATGTAAGTATATATTTATGAAGCTTTATTGTAACAGGACCACCAAATGCCCTGTGGAACCAAGTGACCAAATAGTCGAGCGTTTGAAATCCATTCCAACCAGTTTCACAGTCAATGCAATAAATGGGTTGCCAGAGGTCAGCACAGCAGTACCATGAAGAAGAGAACAAAGACAAGTCAAGAAATAATAATGGGTAGCCTTCTATTGTCTTTGCTACTGCAGTCATTAAGAATATTTGTTCTCAGTGTCTTGTTGAGAATGCCATCAAAAACGCATTAGCAGATTTGGTGTGGCACAGAAAGTTCAGGATGTAGATGCGTACTGTATTGTAGTGTACGATACATTTATTTAAAAAAATATTCTAGGCCCAGACCGTTGTGCTGGGATTGGTTTACCATTAACAAACTAAAACTGATCAGTGGTGGTTCCTTTTTAGTGAAGCTTGAATACAATTTTCTACCTAATAAAATGACACCAGATACACAATGTACCTGATCGAATTTCATATAGTATTAAAAACGATTTTTTATGTGGTTGTACAATTAAAAATAAAACCTTTTATTGGATGGGTGGGTGGGTGGCTGGATGGGATATCCTTTTTGGAGGGTTCCCTAAGGGATGGATATATATATATATAGTCCATTGCTTTTATTTCTTAAGTACATTGTTGTTGCTTTGTCCACTACATACTCGATCACTATGTGTGAACTACAACTCCACAAGAGCTCAGATTTACAGTATATCTGGATCTCAGCTGGCCGACCGGCTGAAGAGGAGTCGTAAAAACATACTACAGTGGTGTATTATTTCAGAATAAATCGAAGCATACACGTTTCACAGTATTTCTGACCTCATCATTTGTATTGTTACAAAACATTATACCATTATACATCGCGAAAAAATATTTATTAAAATATTTACTATTATTATCATTCTGTTTGCGGATGGACAATCACCTCATATTCATTAATGTTTCATCTTTGCTTCATCAGTGCACATCTCTCGCTTGATGCACTTTTGAACACAGTGTCATTACAACCCTGTTCACTTCTTCTTTTTGTTTATGTGACAAAATGTAGTTTTGGGGACCAGATTCCCCCTGATGGAAGATCGTGTAGTGTGAAACCCCCAATCGCCAATCATTAGTGTAGAGTGAAAACCACTGAAAAGGCTACGGGGGCATGAGATCTATCGATCTGAACACCTTAAAAGTCATGTAGTGTGAACTTAGCATTACAGAACTGGGAATTGCCAGTTTAATAGTTGTTGGTTGTAGTAACCTGAGTAAATACAAAAGCCGTGATTAAATTATTCATTCAGATTTCATTCAATAAGGGGAAAAAAATAATCAAAAATTAACTGTGATTGGGCTTATGACAGGTTTATTTATATATTGTTTACATAATGTTAACATCTAAAATAAATGAATGCAAGAATTTCCCCAGCTACATACAGTCATGGGAAATAAATAACAGACCACTTACCAATGATCAGTTTATAATTTATGGGTTTGTGTTTATTCTATAAACTAAAATAAGAATTAGAATAGGATAAAACAACCCTGTTCATTTAGGTCAAACACACAGCCAAAAATTATAAGATAAAATAAACTCACAATTTAATAATAAGTGATCTTTTTCCCCTTTATTTCTTTATTTATGCTATAAACCTTTTGTTTATAGCTGCTGTTTAAAAACATCTTGTTACTTTATGTAAGAAACGGTGATATCTGCAGGATACTAGCAGTATCACAAGAGTCGCCGGTGAATGAGTTGGTTCATGTCTTATATCTTTTCTCTGCGCCTTTGCTTGTCCTGTAGGCGACTCTTTCCAGTCCTGGACTGGTCTCTACCTCGCTGTCATGTGCCCCCCTGGTGCCAGACACTGGGCAGGAGGTGTGTGACACTCTGGATGAGCATGAAAAGACTAACACACAGACACCTCAGTTTCTGCCCACGCTCCTGCCACAAGGTGTTCTGGGTAAGTAAAGGCAAACCGCTCGGGTCATTTCGTGTGTGTAACGCGGCTAGCTTTCCGTCACTTCTACAGGTGGCTTTTAAACCGATGGGGGTTTGTGCACTTAATCTTAGATCTAAGCTAAGGGTATGGTCAGGTAATACCATATTAAGAAGATTTACTCATTTGTCATAACTTCTGTACAGGCAGCAAGTACCTCATTATATCCATCACTGTTTAGTTCTGTGTAGTCTAAATAATTAGGCTCTGTTTATTTAATCTGTACTTATTGCACAAGCCAGTGACCCAAGACCAAATCTTTACCTGCAAAGCTTGTTGTGTATCTGTGTAGCACTGTATTTTTTTATATGCAGTTGAAAACCAGCCTACGGCTTAGAATCGAATTTCGTTGTGGCAAAGAAAGCTTCCGTCAGTTTTATCTTCACCGCCCTTTTTTGTTTACTTAATCGCAGAGTCAGCTTGAAAAGCGTCAGACTGTCAGTAACGACTTTCACTTAGAGCACTGGTATGGACATATCGGATACAAGAAGATTAGCACAAGACGTATTTCTCTGATACTTGTTTTGATGCACACTGAGGTGTCGATTGATTAGCCCAGATTTTGTTTCTGTGGTCGATGTTGATACAGTCGGCTCTTGTGCAGTACATTTCTGTAATCGGGCTTGGTTATTGTGAGCAAGAGATCTTTATAACAGGTAGATAAGATCAGACGTTTTGATCCCCATGGGGAAATGAACTTGTTACAGCAGTAAGAAAATATACAATTAAGTAAGGAAATATACAATTAAGTGAAAAAAAAATTTACTTATTAAAAATTACTCATTTAATAATTAATTTATGTATTACATTTATAGTTACATATATGTAAAGTAAAGATTGACATATCACAGGTTATTGTTATACTCTGTAATGGCTACAGGAATGAAGGACCTGAGGTAACGCTCCTTTTTACATGGTCTAGGATTGTTAGGCCCCCAGTTAGCACTTGGGCACAGCTAAACCACTTGAGCACAGCAAGTATTTGTATTTTTGAAAGTATTTCTGAAAGTGTTTTTCCTTTATGCAGGTGACCTGGCAGCTCTGGGTAACATTAACAGTCTACAAAGTTTACTATCAGCTGGACCTTTGTTGCTCTCTCAGGCTCCCTCACTGGGAATGACACTGCCACAGAACCAGGCTGCCCTCAACCCACTAACGTGCCTGCAGGTAAAACATCTGCCCCGCTGGCTGAAAATGCAAACCATACACCACATGACACAACCCATTAGTTTAACTGAAATCTGAACTATTAATCTGTACATTTAAATGCAAAAAGGTTTTGGCCTTTTCTTAATAAGCATGGGTACATAACACAAGTCTGATGTGCTGAAATGACAGAATGAACAAACCAATTATTTCTATACAAAACTATGTATGTGTGTATTTGTTCAAGCAGATTATTGCCGTGCTCTCATATATCATATAACAAAACTTTCCTAACATTGCTTGGAATATGTCTCGTTAGGCTTCCTTAATGAATTGTACTAATTACATTAAAATTAATCAATTGTATGCACATTTTTATTAGAAGTATGACCCAAAATTGTCACTAAAATGATTTCACTGTATATAACAGTATTTTCTTGTGCTGTAAGTTTGCTTGACGCCACAAAATGGCTAGAGCCTACTGTCTATTTAAGCCAATGGCTGTTGAAAAAAATATGCTACGCGTTGACAATCTGTACTGTATGGGAAATTAAAGCCAGTATACTCAATGATCAGTCATACTGAAGATTATACTGTGCTATACTGTACAGGGCAGTTGTAGCCTAGCTATGAAGGTGCTGGACTAGTAAACTGAAGGATTCACATCCCACCTCTGCCAGGTTGCCACTGTCAGGCCCCTCGAGCAAGGCCTTTAACCTTTAGTTGCAGACACTATAAGTCACTTCGGATAAAAGCGTCTGCCGAATGCAGAAAATATAAAAAGTCTGATTGAATTCCGCATTTCAAATCTGGCTAGCTTCATTTGTTGAAAGGAAAAATGTGTAAATTTGGACCATGGTGGTGCAATAAAGATTTAATTCCCGACAGAACCAAAGCCCTCCGAGCCCAGGAGTCCAAGATTGCACGATTGCCCTTGAGTTAGGAAGGGTTTTAATCCCGTCTCGCCTCTAAATCCTGGATGGCTGTGATTTCCATTTCTTTGTTCTCCAGAGATGTAATTATGTCCTTTCCTCTCAGCTCTCTATGGCTTCAACACTAATAGAAGAGAAATCACTGGCTGAACATGAAAACAATCCAGCACAAGAGGAGTTCCCTTCCTCTCAGTTATCCCAGGATTCTCTTCTTAACTCCGGCCACCTTCAGCCCTCGGCCCAGCCAAGAGACGGGGCAGCAGGAGCAGGGCTTCTCGACCCGTACGGCTCCTTCATGGACACCATTTACACTTCCTTCCTGCAAGTGAGTGGTCGTGGTCCGGAGGGAGAGAGTGACTCCGATGCCCTGTCGTACCCAGAGCTCCCCCCTTCGCTCAGCCCCCGGCGAGCATGCTCGGTACACAATCCTGACCTGTCTCGCCTCAGCATGGACGCGGCGCAGTCTCCAGCCCGCGGCACGCCCAAACTCAGCGAAGACCCGCCCACCACTCCACCCTGTAAACCAGCCGAGCCCCGCCCCCCAGACGCCCCGATGCATCTCACCTTTATGGAAGAGGCCAAGACGGACAACTCAAAGTTGGGGGTCTATAGTAATGGGTTAAGTTCTACGGTGGGACTCGAGGAGGATGATGAAGAGGAACGGAGCCGACAGCAGCAAGGATACTTAAGCCCCAAAGAGAGAGTCAACATGAACACAGTGGCTGAGACCCTAAACAACACTCACACAGAGCAGGCCACGGTGAGTTTTCTTCCCTTCGACTCCCTGATTTGGTTTAGTTTTTATGCCGGATGCCCTTCCTGAAAAACCCTTCCGATTTACCCTGGCTCTGGACCAGCACTACAAGGCACTGGTTTGTGCATCCTTGTGGTTAGGAGAATTCTGTTTCTCCAATTAACCTGGCTGCATGTTCTGGGACTGTGTAGCTCTTGGAGGAAACCCCACAGACACGGGGAGAACATGCAAACTCTACACTGAAAACACCCGGACCGGTATTTCCTTATTAATTCATTACTTATGCCAAAGTTTAATTGTATTTATTGTCTATACTTAAGACTTGCCCAGGTGACGCAGCAGGATTATCTGCTGCCACACCAACGCAGAGTCTAAACTCTCTGGTGCTACTCTTTAAAATTCGCCAAGTTTAAGTGCCGGGTTCAAGCCCGGATAAATAGGAGGATTGCGTCAGGATGGGCATCTAGCATCAAAATAGCCCGAATCAGCGACCTGCAATAGGAGCAGCCGAAAGGATTCAAATTCTTTATCAGATCTCTGTGAGCTGCTGTAGCAATCTATACAACAGATCTTTTTAAATAATAAAGAAAACATTATTGGTCATGAGTAAATTTATACCGATCAGTTGTTTCTAATATCCAGGTTTAATTTTCCCCCTGTTCTAGGCTATAGAAATGCACATAGGAACCAGAAGAGGGAGAAAAAGAAAACAAACGTGAGTATCACCACCAACAATCAGCCCAAGTGGTTAAACAAACCAATTAAGCCTTAATGAATTCTGTGCCATTTTGTCTTTAAGGCTACAGAGAGGCTCTGAAATTCCAGAAGATATGGAGAGAATCATTGAGGAACCAGTAGCGACAGTGAGCACAACACACACACATTCAACAAACGGCTTGTACACAGTCTAGCGCTCTTTCATTATCTATATTGATTTTAGATCAGCGGACGTCCTGTCCTGTCAGTAGCAGGAGATGTTCTTAATTGAATTTTACGTTGTGTGATGCAGATAGCACTGGCGAGGCCGGCGAAAGGGAAGAGGCGGCGTGTGCTCAGATAGACGACGCAACTCAAGCCCGTATCCCACTGTAGTTTGCCCGGCAACACCAGCACTGTCACTATGGCAAAAGTACCGTGCAGGACTGAGCTGCACTGAAGACCTGCAGAACACACGCCGTCTCTCCGAACCGCCCGATTACCTCACTCACCTCCTGCTCTGCATTCTCCCCTAAACCTCTGATCCTTCTTTCTCTCATTTCTACGACTTTTCATAAAGTGGATGTCATAGTGCAGGTACAAACGCCCCACTGTTGAAGGAGCTTTGATACTGACACACCCCTGTGTGAAATTTAACAGAACACCAGAGCTTTTGTGATGACACAAGGTAAACTGTCATATTACAATAGTTCAGTTCATTGTCTTTAACCCTTATCCTAATTAGGGTCGGGTCAGGGTGCTGGAGCCTATCCAAGCTTTTCAACGGGCACAAGGCACACGGTAACACCCTGGATGGGGCGCCAGTCCATCGCAGGTACCTACAGGACAATTCAGTGTCTATAATTAACCTGGTAGCATGTCTTCGAACTGTGGGAGGAAACCGGAGTACCCGGAGGAACCCCACACGGACACAAGGAGAACATGCAAACTCCACACAGAAAGGACCTAGATTGCCCCACCCAGGGATCGAACCCAGGACCTTCTTGCTGTGAGGCGACAGTGCTACCCCGTATTACAATAGTTTACTGCTAAAAGTACTAACACAGGTTACGCTGTTCTAAGGGGTGGAAACAACAGTTTATCAGTTTTTCGTAAGTAATTACGAAAATTTATAAATTGCTTAAATGTACATCAGATTGTAACTATTGTTAAAAAATAGTCAAAAGAAAATGATTTTTTTTTTAATTCAAAATATTCTAGAGTTTGGAGAGTTTACAATCCGAGCTGTGGGATTTTTCACTCCACACCAGTGTCGAAAGTCTGAACTCTCCGTTTCAAATCGGTTGACTGCGGGCCACTTTAGTCACTAGGACACACAAACCAGTGCATTGTAGTGCTGGTCCCAAACCTGGATAAATAGGAAGGTTGCATCAGGAAGGGCATCCGGCGTAAAACTATACCAAATCAATTCTGTAGATCATGATCCGCTGTGGCGACCCCTAAGCAGCAGACAGGATTCACTTTTAAACTACAACTAATATTAAAAGACTATTTAACTGATTTTAAAAACAAGATCGATTTTTATAGTGTACTGGTTTTATACTGGTTTTGTGAAGAATTCCAGTATTTTAAAAAGAAGCTTAAGATAACCGGCCTGACAAACACGTCCGTTCAAACCAGATTAATTAAACTGTTCACACAGCCCAAACATTCTGTAAATAACATTTAAACTTTTTAAAACTATTGAAACAATAATCACAGTAACCCAGCATCACTAAGATCTGGGTTTGAATTAAAGCAGTGCTTCTTATAAATGTGCGCATAATTAGGGTCTTGTTAACAGCCTATAATATGAAATTAGTGTGATTAATTGTAATTTATAAAGCTGTTATAGAACTATTTAAGATAATGGGTCATAACACAATGTAAGGTTTTTGGGTCTGGTACAAATCTAAGCAAAATCCAAGTGATTGTTTTTGGGTAAAAAAAGTAACTGCGCTCTTGAAGGTTAAATACCTGGTTTCCTCAGGCTGATTAAATACATCTGAATGTTTTTATACACATTATGTGAATGGAGGAGAATGTTCTTCCATTTTACAAATTGTTGCAGAGAAAACAACTGGAAACAAACCCATAAGTCGAATTCGATGTGTGGTAGATAATACAGCTGTACAAAACTGAGAGCTTTGGACTGTCTTATACTGGACTCAAGGCAAGCCGTGATAGAATTTATATTAGGTTACTGGCTAGTTAAAGTTCTACAGCTGAGTCCACATCGGCTGTTCGTCACAGTTGTTGACGGTCAACGTTTTAAGCACTAAGAAAATGTTTTAGAACCCCAACATCCCATCCAAATGCCATTCCGTGTAAAGGTAAATTAACATTCTATACAGGGAATAAACTAACTAGTACTTTTTGTTTCGCTTTTAATATGTTCTGTCAAATTAAAAAAATGTGTTGTGAAAATAGCTGTTCAAGTTAGACTTGATTTCACTTAAATGCTTAAGGTTCACACATACATACAATCAAACAAACAAACTAAATAGACTTCAGACCATCAGTTAAAAATGTTGTTAGGCATAAAGAAAGAATGAATTTCATTTCAGACCGGTTTTATGTGATTTGACCACCGCAGTCAGATGGATTGTCATTTATATATCACTAAAGCTTTCACTCAGATTAAACAGTGCTAATGATTCCAGATCACATGCATCAAAATAATAGACATTCATTTAGTGTGAGGAATCTGATCACGGTGCGTTTGTGACTCAGCTCATGTTTGGACTTTGTTCCTGCACTACGATAAGAAAGACTGTTGATGACATTTTGTTTCTGGGCTTCTGACTCCCTCTATAGGCCGATGTGTTTCCTACATGCTGGAGTTTGACTGAATTCGTTTATTTACTGGCGTAACTGTGTCTTAGCTTATTCAATAATCTGCAAAACCTCATGAGTAGAACTTTCTTCCTCACACACAGGGTTGTGTGTCAGCATAATAATATATGTACTGTATGTGTGGGGTTAGTCAGATACTGTGAGCAGTGGCAGATGTCTGTGTATGATCACAGCCGTTAACCTTCCCAGGTCTGAACCCAACTGCCACTTCAACATAGGCACAAGAATATTTAAATAATGGTTTTAAAGTAATAACGAGTATAATTATGCAATTTTACTAATGGATTTTAATGTAAATATGTACAGCTTTAGTATTTTATTTTGTACACTTTTGTAGGGAAAAAAATGATCAATTTGTAAAGTATTTCTTCCTCAGCACCCTTTTCCACATTCACGTCGGATTTGTAAAGAGAATACTTTGAAATTGTCAGCAGTAGCATTTCTTTTGTATGGAAGTTGACTTATTTAACGAATTAAAATGTTTACCAGAGTGATCTCTCCTTCGTGTTCATGTACGGGTATAAAGAAAAGCCAAACAAACCAACGCTTTTCAAAGCTCGTTAAGTTTATTCTCAACTGGAGAACGATTATTTTTTTTAATTTTAATTGTTTCATATTCATATGCGTATGACAAAAGCAAAATAACGAGATTATTCTCATAATACAAGGACAGCTCGGGTGACGTCAGCTGTATAAATACACCGTTGGCTGATTAGCGAACAGCAGGAGGCAGCGGCTACACCGCGCGAGCTTTATTTATTTATTCATCTCTGACTACAGGTAAAACTTTATTACTGAACAAAACAAGAACAGTGTTAAGTCGTATTTAGCTCAAAATGACTGGAAAACACCATTTTAAACGTGATATTGATTCTTTTAAAACTTCGTCCGAGTGGAATATTCAGGTTAAGTTCATGTAGCATAAATGCTAATTCTCCACAGAGGGCAACGAAAATGGCGCCTTAGTTCCTGTAGTGCTTGGGACATTTGGTCCTAAGTTTTAAACTTACTTTTCACCATTCAGTGTCGTTGAAGAAAAGGGATTAAAAGCCAGAAGTGCAGAATTTAAAATGTTTGAAATGAAACTTTCCCCATTTGGACTATATAAAGAACAAAACATTTATTTGGAGAGTTTCTTCATCCTCTGATCCAAAGCAGCGAAGTTCTCTTCCACTGAAACCAGATTCTCCTTCATGGTCTGCTGCACCTAACCATGTAAAATAAAGAAATGATTAACAAATGGGCACATTTGAACCGAATTGGTGTGCACTTACTGCCCAAAAGTATATGAACATCCAAATCCAAATCCTGGGTTATTCAGTTCAGTTCAGTGTCTTTAACACC
>JAYDZG010000043.1:8600414-8613061 GCA_034509265.1 Microcambeva bendego
AACTTAGGGAATGCTGCATGATCCAGAAGGAATGGGCATTATTCCTAGGATTGCTGATGACATTTTCAACTATATCTTTGCCATGGATGAAAACCTGGAATTTCACATTAAGGTAATTGTGACACTTAAAATGTTTGAATAAAGATGATTATTTACTCGATATTTTGATTGATTAATTAAATTTGATTGCAGTTTAGTTTACTATATGTCTTCAATCTTGAGGCAAATGTCCTTCCAGTTCAAGCTGGGCTTAAATCACTTAGTGAATCACTTTGCATTTAGACACTGAATCACTGTCTATTTAAACCACTGTCAAACGTTTACAATGTTCACTATTCTAATTACAGGTTTCCTATTTTGAAATTTACATGGATAAAATTCGAGACCTGCTTGATGGTGAGAAAAATAACTTATTAAAATAACTCATTTTAGGTTTTATTCTAACTCATAAAATTATGGTTAGAATGTTGATATAATGTGTTGTGACAGAATGGAACAAACAGGCAGCCAGGCAGTCTTCAGCAAAACACTTTTAGACAACTGGGAAGAGAGAAAGAAAGGAATCTACAGTGTCTTACAATATATGGCCAAAGGTTTGTTATAATCTGACTTGCGGGCATCCCAAAGAAGAACTACTGGTGTGTCACAGCTGTTATAGCTTCTATTGTTTTTGGAACATTAAGCTCTGCCTATTTAGAAGAGACCCGGCTGTTTAATGTGGCTATAGCCAGGTCACCAAGCAGTCCACTGTGCATCAATGAGCCTTGGCTGCCCATGACCCTTTCATTCGCCTACCAATGTTCCTTCCTTGGACCACTTTTGATAGATACTGACCCCTGCAGGCCAGGAAGACCCCCCCCCCAGAGCTCCAGTGATGCCTTTGTCATTCTTGCTCAAATCCTTATGACCACTTTTTTGCTTATAACATCAACTTTGAGGATGGAACTGTTCAATTGCTGCCCAATATATCCCATCCTCTACCAAATGTCGCGATAAAGAGAACCTTGTTATTCACGTTACCTTTCAGTGCTCATAATGTTATGCCAGGTCATTATATATGAATCACAGAGCCAGTGACACAGTCTATAAATCAAAATGTTAATTGTATCCTCTGAGTCCTGCAGAACAGTGGAGTTTGAAAAATATCTGTGTTGACAGTTGACAGGTAGAATGTGTAGATTCATCATCAGTCCCTGATATCAAAAATGTATGCTAGAAATAAATTTCATTACAATGTAGCCTGAAAATGCCTTGTTGTCTACTGCTTTCCATCACTTTGTTGTTTGTTTGTAAAAGTTCCTTCACTTTCTCTTTTTTATTACTAACCCAAACCCTAACCACAAAAATTTCTCTTGTTTCTTTTCCAGTGAGTAAAACTAACTTGGCAGTGCATGAGGATAAAAACAGAGTCCCATATGTCAAGGTAAGATAGAAAAAGAGCTGACATGCTGCTGTGCTGTATTAAAGTTGTATGTTATTTAATAATACAACAACAGCACACAGGACCAGACATGAACACCAACCCCTGCTAAATACTAATCCAAATGCTAACACTAATCTGAACACATATCAACAACACTAAAACTGAACTAAATGCTATGCTAACTGCATAAACCATAAACCCTAAGGTAAACTAACACAAGCGCTAACATGACATGAACGAGACCTGTGTACACACCCCTTTTGGCTTCATGGACCAGTTTAATATAGGATATAATCTTCAAACTGGCATGAGCATGTTGCTCAGAGATGCTGATTCTTGACATACAGGTATTCCTATCTGGATGTGAGAGTCTGGGAGTGTTATATTTACTGCTCTATGCAAAGTTAGTAAAACAATATGCTGGAGAAATGTTAGCAAAGGTCTCTATTTAGGAATACAGAAGCAGCCATTTGTGCCACAAAATTGCTTCTAAGAATGGTATTTCCTAATGTACATATTATCACCCATAAATCAGTCTGAGACTCATAAAATGTACAAAATAAACCACCAGTAGGTGTTTGTGGTGTACTTCTACCAAATGTATTATGCTATATAAGGTTAAACCAGGCTATAAATATGAATCATTTTTAGTAGAAGCAAATATTGTGTTGTCTCATTTGTGGAGATAAGACAGAATGAGAGATGCTCTGCCATTTTAAATTGTAGTCACATTTGTGAAAAAAATAAAAATCAGATATGTTCTCTATAAACAGACATATTGCAGGCTGTGAATGTCTCTGCAATAAATGAAACGCCTTAGCAGTGTGAACAGTGATAAATGCACAAGGTCTACAGCTATCATGACAGGACTACAACTACACTACAATTTGATTTAAAATAAATAGAAACTAAATTCATTGCAGAGTAGAAGCAGTCACTCAAGACTGTTTATTTTCGTATGATTGTGTGTGTGTGTGTGTGTGTGTGTGTGTGTGTAATGGTGTGAGACAGGGCTGTACAGAGCGCTTTGTTTCCAGTCCAGATGAAATGATGGATGTGATTGATGAAGGGAAATCTAACCGTCACGTGGCAGTTACCAGTAAGTGTTTCATCATGAACATCCTGTCAGCTAACTTAAATCTTTAAATACACTATGGCCAAAATTATATGGACAACCTTTGTAATAAGTATGTAATCTCTTTTAGCCACACCCTATCAAGCAATTAGTGCAGATTTCATAGACACTGGATGTGTAATATGTTGTACTAAAAACCTCATTGCATTTTTAGATAACACTATTATAGAATGTCACTTCAACAAATGTCTGCCCTGCTAGCTACACACAATCAATTTTTCTGATTTTGTAAAGTGGGAACATTAATGAACAGCTACCCCCAAAGTTAGCATGTAAAATACTTTCTCCTCACTACCATTGAGATTCAAACTGCCTAATTAACTAGCTCACTAAATTTCTTAATTTCGAATCCAATCAGAATTGCTTGGGGAACCCTGGTCCATCACAGGGCAGATACACAAACACACATGCACACACACACACACACACACACACACACACATTGTCTCCAGATAATCTCTGCAGGGGAACTGCACATTTATTTATGAAAAAAATAAAATACCAGCAGGCATATTTCAGTTGCACAGCAAAGTGGGACTGACTTGGAATGGTATACAAGTATATGGACATGATAGACATGATGTTTTGGTGGCTATTTAGTCATGATTAGTAATTTCGTGTAATCTATTTTTCCAGACATGAATGAGTACAGCTCGAGGAGCCACTGCATGTTTCTCATAACTATCAAAAAAGAGCATGTGGAGACAGAACAAAAACTTTGTGGCAAACTCTACCTGGTAGACTTAGCTGGGAGTGAAAAGGTAAGTTTTGTTTAGCAGGACAGTGTCCAATGTATGGAGACAGATGGACGGACGGACGGACGGATAGACAGACAGATAGATAGATAGATAGATAGAATGATAGGATAGATAGATATATAGATGCCAATGTTTTATCTTTCACAGCTAACAGAACCAAGTGTTCAACAGGCATTTGATACAAAGAATAAGATAAGAAGAATAAGGCCATTGCTGCACTGCTTCTGTGTGGATTTCCTTTGGGAACTAGGTTTCTCCCACCTCTCTTAGCTGTAAATAAATTGGTGAATGGCTAAGAGAGTAACACCTTGCTATGTATTATTGTTTTTAGACTGCGTTACTAAAACAGTTGCTATATGAATAAATGCATAGAAAAACAACTGCTGCATTTTTGTTTAATTAAAAATACAATAAATGATCTTCATAATAGTAACTAATATGCTGCAGGATGCTGCAGGATTTAAATATTACAACATCCATTTTTTTAATCAGAGCTGACATCTAAAACTCATGAGTTTTAATCAGATCATCATTCGCCTGAAGGTGCGAATGCTGGAGGGGATTTTTCATTACTTCTGCAATTACAATCTCAGTTGGCTGATTAATTGCACCTGCACTGAGATAAAAAGAAGCAGTAATCAGCTGCAAACATGTTGAAAGGAACACATGTTAGTCACAGGTTGGAAGTGGCAGTCGGCATTGAAGTAATGCAATTGGGTGATTGGATACAACTAGATTGGGAGTGAATACATTAAAAATCAATTATTTTTAATAACAGGATTTTAAAGCCATATTGTCCAGAGTCTACGCTGATTTATCTATCTTTATATTGACATGCAGGAACAGGACTATGCCATTGTTTCCTTGCACCCCCATGTTAGACTATAAATTCATCTCATTCACTGTCTTGCTCTCTTCAAGGTGAGTAAAACAGGAGCTGAAGGGTCGGTCCTGGATGAGGCAAAAAACATTAACAAATCTCTGTCTGCACTGGGAAACGTAATATCAGCTCTGGCAGAGGGAACGGTGAGCTCAGCAACATAAACCAAAACAGTTCCAATAAATCAATACATTCATTCTTCTGTACACTACACCAACATCATGAACATGACATGATTTATGAATGTTCCCTCTTTCTGACCCCTCTGTAAGCAGAAAACCCACGTGCCATACAGGGACAGTAAGATGACAAGAATCCTTCAAGACTCATTAGGAGGAAATTGTAGAACTACAATGTTTATCTGCTGCAGTCCTTCTTCTTTCAACGAGGCCGAGACCAAATCTACACTCATGTTTGGACAGCGGTAATTGAACAGAGGTTTTGAAAATGCAGCTTTGCAGTCATCAAATATTTGGTTTGGCTCAATTATGCATCTTATATAAACCTGGAAAGTATCCGAGGTTGCCAGGTTTTATATCAACCAGGCAGCATCTTCATCTACTGTATACTGTAACTAGTTTTATTAGTTAATCTTGGTCCTTAAAATACTATTCAATTGAACTGGTCAATATAAAACTGAAGTCAGAGCAGACATTAGATATTACAGAATTATTCAATGACACTTCACATTATTATGACTACTTTCTACTTTTGCAGTGCGTAAAACGTGACGGAAGTTTTATGTGCTGGCTTGGTGGGCATTTTAGGTGTGGAAGGCACCCTCAACTGATATGGGTTGGAATCTATCCTTGCAGACCATGTACACCCATACATGCTTCTTCTCTTCCCGGGGGTGGATGGGATCTTGCAAGACAATATGACATGTCACATGATTAGAAATGTCTGTCATTGATTGGAAGAACATGACAAAGAGTTCCAGGACTTTAATTCTCTAGACTTGAATCCAATTATAATTCTCCAAATTTAAAATTGGACCACTTTGTTGGATTTATGGATCCTTCTCTAGGTACCTTCCATCATCTGTTGGATGCACTGCAGTCAGCATTTCTCCAAATACCTGTGACAACCTTCCAGGATCTTATTGAGTCTCCCCCAGTCCTCCACTTGCACTGGATATTAGCTGGTGCTCATAATAATGTAATTCGACAAAGTATAATGTGGTCTTAGGCTCATCTACAAGTATAAAAGCATTTAAGAGTTTACTGTGTATTGCTATTATCAGTACTAAGTAATTATTTGTGCCTACTATTTTTGAACAATGGACAAATAACAAAATCTCACTACTCTATTTTTATTTGATACATTAAACATATACATTATTTGATGACCAATAATGACCACCTTCCTAATACACCTTGTGTTCCTTCCTTGGACCACATTTGGTACATCCTGACCACTGTGAACACCCCACAAGAGCTGCAGTTTTGTAGATGCTCTGACCCAATTATCAAGCCATCACAATTTGGCCAATCTCAAACTCGCTCAGATTCTTAAGCTTGACCATTTTTCCTGCTTCTAACACATCAACTTTAAGGGAAAAAATCGTTTATCAGGTCTGATACGCCAGGTGTCGTGATGAACAGATAATCAATGTCAAAGCACAACATGCCCAAATGTGACTTTAAAAAGACACATTTCTGTTAAATAATGCCAACAGTCTACCCCACTGTTTAGTGCTAAGACCATAAGGAATACTGCTTCCGTAAATCTGGAGCTGACAGCAGAGCAGTGGAAGAGGAAGTATGAAAAGGAAAAGGAGAAGACAAAGAGTTTGAAGGACAGCATTCAGAAACTAGAGACTGAGCTTCACCGCTGGCGTAATGGTGAGACCTTTAGAAGCAATCTTGTCACTCATGTTTAATACAGACAGTAACATTTATTAAATAGCGGTAGTATTTGGTCTTAAGAGGTGCAGGGTGGTGCATGAATGTAGTATCTTTTGCAGCTGATGTGGTGTATGGATGTGTGTGGAGGTATTCCTGGTGTAGGTGCAGTATTACCTTTGGTGGGGCATGATGGTGTGTATATTTATAAAAGTAGTGTTTCTGTTGTAGGTGAGGTGGTACCCAAGGTGGAGCAGGATGGTTCATGTGTTATGGAATGTGAAGACGCTGCTTTAGATGACAGCAGTGACATTGATCATTTATCTTCCAATCCTGTCACAGTCAGTGATGAGGAGCTACACAAACTCTACAAACAGCTGGATGACAAGGTGAGGAAATTGTGAGCACAGACCTTTTTTAGATACAGCATGAGAAACCGATATAAATTTAAGATTGTATGCAAATTTATGTGACCTTAAAGCTTAAATGATTTTATAGTGTGTCATCTGTGGGTTTATGGAACAGCTCTGACTCTCAATTTATCTGTGATTATAGAGTGAAATATTGAGTGTGAGAGTGAAATATTGACCCCCGGTATGTGATAAATGAATGTGCAAATTGGATTCCTAAGCAGATGAGTTGGCACAGATGAGTTTCATTATTTGTTATAAACATTATTATTTTTAGTGATGATGTGCTGATGCATTCACTTCATGCATCATGCATCAACTCACTTTGATTTTTTCCCTCTCCCATATGACCAGGCATAACATTCTAATCAATGACAGGTGAAGTGAACAACAATGATTATCAGCAAGTTAGCAGCAAGTTTACATTTTATCCTCAAAGTTTAGATGTAGGATAAATGCTCAAGCTTATGGATTTGAGCGAGTTTGACACAGGCCAAATTGTGATGGCCAGATGAATGGGTCAGACCATTTCTAAAACTGCAGCTCTTGTGGGGTGTTCCTGTTTTACAGTGGACAGTATCTATTAAAAGTAGTCCATGGAAAGAACAGTGGTAAACTGGTGACTGCTTGTGGGCAGCCAAGGCTGGCAATGTTATATTCAGTACTGAGGTATTAATTATACAATATGATTTCTATATTAAGGTACGATTACAAGCTACTCTTGTTGTTTATTATGTTGTACATGTATAAAAATGAAAGTAAATTATTATAACCATAACTGATGTGACACTGTTGCCTTATAAACATGAGTAAAACAAACAAAAATAAAGAAATAACTATTTATATTTACACATTTAGACTGCTTATTTTTATACTACTTACATTTGTATTTTGATGAAAAAAGGAAAAAAGGAACTGGTAATATCTGATATATAACAATAATTCATGTTGTTATTGTCTAGATGGCCTGCCTTAAAGTCAGATTATTATTCAGTGCAATAGTCACTTTGTTACCTAGGGATCCAATCACATTGCCTGGTAATAAAGAACCCAGACAGTGAATCAATGTCTTCTGTCAGTTTGCTGTATAGAAACGTTTGTTCTTATTATAATTTATCAAAGAAGGATCTGATTCTGATTCAGATTTTTTTAATATAATAAAATCATATCATCCCAGTATAACCTTAACAGTAAAATCCACACATCAATTTTATTTCATTGTGTTCTTGCTCGAGTTCACCTTATACCTTAGTTTTTTCCTCAGTTCACTTTACATCTTTCCACTGCAGGATGACGAGATTAACTTGCAGTGTCAGCTAGTGGAAAAGCTGAAGAAACAGATGCTGGATCAGGAGGAGGTGAAGATTTTTTATTCTGTTCTGCACTTTACTTGCTGTTCTAAGATCTCATTGCCATTTCACCCTTCTCTTTGATTTGTTCTCACTTTGATTTTAAACAGGTCATCCTTTAACATTTAATGTTAGGTGTAATCTTGGAATGGCAGTGTGTTGCTTTCAGACATCCACTAAATCAGGTGCCCATATGATAGCCTGATGTCCTTCTTGGCCAATAAGCCTATCATGTAATTGTCAGTGAAATGGAAAAGCTCTAGTTTTAGAGAATTAAATCATGTATTGGCTGCTCAGCAGTAAAATAGGCTGATTGGCATAAGAACCTGCCTCGTGTAGATGAAATACACAGTCTGGTAGAGCTCACGTGCCAAAGTGTGTTAGTTTGCTCTCCTCAATCAGGGATGGGGTTTAGCACCATTTGAGAGGAATCACAATGCAATCAAATAAGAATTGGACCTGGACTGCCCCACTTGGGGATTTAACCCAGGACTTTCTTGCAGTGAGGCAACATTTTACCTTTACATTTTCAGCATTTAGCAGACGCATTTATCCAAAGCGACTTACAGTACAGTTACAGTAAACAGGCTGAGCCTGAGGGTTAAGGGCCTTCCTCAACAGCAGCAACTTGTCAGTGGGGAGATTTAAACCCCTAGGCTACTTCATAATTCATATATTATTGTGTGTGCATGTGTGTAGTTGCTGGCTTTGTCACATGCGGACAGCGTGCGAGTTCAGTGTGAACTGGACCACATGCATGCTGAAAGTAAGAGTGCCAAAGCAGAAGTTAAAGAGGTCCTGCAGGCTCTGGAGGAACTGGCACTTAGCTTTGACCAGAAAAGTCAGGAAGCTCACGAGAAAAGTTTGAAGAATAAACGGCTTACCCGGGACCTTAATAAAAAAATGGTAAGACCTTTCTAAACTCCTTCGATATTTCAATATTTAATTAATTTTAAAACATGACTAAAGTAGACAACACAGTGGTCATGGATATAGCATTAATGCTAATAAAGTACAGGAAGTTTTCACCTCAGATTACCTTATATAGAGACTTCTGTATCTTCTTACGGTGTGTTTATATGTTTTATCTATGCAGTTTCCCAGGAGTGTGTTCATACAGACCTTTGTATTTGTGGAGTGACATTACTTTTCAAGCAAATGTTTCTAGTCACATTTGTCACTCACAGTGAAAGACAAGCGGATTTGGTGATGACTTTAAAAAAGCATAAGGATTCAAGCATATGGTTCAAAATGCTTTTTTACTAAACATCTGTTTATCATGACGGTTGACGGTTCTTAAAAAAGTTTCCACAATTTTTAAAAACTTTTAAGCTCTCTCAGGCCAAATAAATAAACACAGTCCGTTGTGACAACTTCTTATAGAAGCAGATTAAAGGATTAATTTTAACTCTCTCCATACCTATAAACCAGATACTTACTCATCTTTCATCACATATCTCCCACCTAAGTCAAATTTCGAGCAGCTATTCATGCCTTCATCGTGTTTTTGGGAATTTGCAGAAAATCCAAAATGCAGCAGAAAGCTTACACAGAGACTGAAAGAACATCCACTCACTACAGTGATGGTGAACATAAATAACTCTGGTTCTAGGTGGCCTCCACACCTGCTGTAAAACCATGTCATGTAACTGAAATATTAATTAAAAAAAATGCTGAAGCACAACATTTGCTTTCTGCACAATTTTTGATTTTCCATGTTTCAGAAGTTGGGTTAGCACAGTAAACCAGACCATCCAAAGAACACATGTCTATTGTTCTGGCCCCTACACTTCTCAGAAGAGTCTACAAACCTATCATGAGCAGTTAATAAATGACGCAAAGATGTTCCTAAACATAAATGAATAAAACATTTAAAGGAAATATCTGAATCTTTCAGGCTGATCTGATGTCTTTGGAGGTTAAATTCTCACGGCTTCAAGAAATGAGCAGTCAGCAAAGGAAACATATCAGTGAAGTTCTAAACACCTTGCTGAAGGACCTGAGTGACTTTAGTACCATTCTAGGGAGTGGTGACATATGTCTGGTATGTACACTTTATGATCTATTTACCGATCAGGCATAACATTTTGACCATCTGTCTGTTATTGTGTTGGTCCCCCTTTTACAGCCCCTTGAAATCTTTCTATCAAATCCAGCATTAACTTCTTCAGTAATCTCAGCTACAGTAGCTTATATGTTTGGCTTGGACCACACAGACCATCCTTCTCTTCCCACATGCATAAATGAACCTTGGCCGCCCATGACCCTGTCACCAGTTTACTACTGTTTCTTCCATGGACCACCAAACCGGGAACAACCCACAAGGGCTGTAGTTTTGGAGATGCTTTGACCCAGTTGATTAGCAGTTAGACCCAACATGCTCAATTATTTATGCTAGACCATTTTTCCTGCTTTCAACCTCAACGTGGAGGATAAAATGTTCACTTGCTGCAATGTTCATATACTTCCCACTAACAGATGCTGGGGTGAATCTTTGTCATTCATTTAACCTGTCAGTGGTCATCATGTAATGCCTGGTCGATGTATATCTGTAGTTTAGTGGTTAATGCTACAATCAGTTCATATAATAATTTGTATAATGTAAAAGCCAATGGTCAAATTTCAACAGGCACCTTAACAAAAGATTTTTCACGTGCCCTTGTGGAGGCTTTAAATTGAATCTTGTAAACCACAGTGGGACCAGAATGCCACCCTTTCCATTAATTAATTATATTTCATTGTGTGTGACGTTTTGATGCATTGTTTGTGTTGTCTGGGTCACAGTAAAAATCGTTAAGAAAATATGGTCACTTGAAAAAAAAATGCTGCTCTGTACTACAGCCTCCAGCATTCACATCATTAATACAAGCACCAGCACACACTGCTTGTTTATTCCTTGAAATTAACGATGTCACTCTCTTTCCCTGTAGCCCCGTGATCTCTCAGGTGTGTTAGAGGAGAAGTATGCTGTTGTTTGCATTTATGTCAGCAAGGTAAAGTCAGAGATGAAATTCTTGGTAAAACGCTGCAGGCAGCTGGAAAGCCTGCATCTAGACAGTCAGCGCAAAATAGAAGAAAATGAAATGGAGCTGTCATCCTGTCAGTTGCTCATATCACAGGTATAAAACCTACACTCACCGTTAGAGGCAATAATAGACCCTCTGCTGTGAACTTAATATTTTTGGTACACCCATGTAGCATGAGGCAAAGATCAGTTCTCTGATGGAGTACACACAGAATATGGAGCTCAAGAAGAGGCAGCTTGAGGAAAACCTAGACTGTCTGACTGAAGAGATGGCAAGGTTTCAAAATGCAAGTGAGTCGCTGTATACAGACATACCCAACACCCTGACTGGAAAGAGCATTAAAGTTAATAATAAGTTAATAATGTTAAACTAATACAACAAAATGTTAACAAATAATGGACTCCCAGGTCAAGACTCGGTTGACTAAAGTCTACTAAGTTGGGAAAGGATCCTGGTTGCACCACTTTATTTTTTGGAAAAAAATCACACCCATAAAGGCTGCCTGCCTGGTTTCCTGTTTATGATTCCCTTTTCAGTCAGTAAATGGCACAAGGAGTTACTGCCGTTCAGCCATGAATAATAGGTTTGGATTAAAAAAGCATAATATCCATAGTTTCTGTATCTCTTGAGCCCTGGTAGAAAGTTAAGCATATTTGTATGTACTACAAATGTACTTTATTAACATTGAATAAATTTCAAGCACATTATTGTTTTGTTGCTTAATATAATATATCTTGTCTCCATGTTCCCCCTGATATACACTGGCACCAAAAATATAGTGTGAATGTTTATCTTAGATCTTTTTTCATTAACAGCTTTTTTATTTACAGAGAGTCTTCAAGGCCACCAACTGGACAGTAAAGAGTCGATGGAACTAAAGGTCAGCATCTCTTAAAGCTTATTTCACTTACACCTTTCAGTTAAAGCCGATTGTACGTAGTACTGTATATTAATTGTTATTGTTAGTGCTAGAATGTGATAAATGTGATAACATGTACACTTATGTTATTAAATAATGCTGATAGCTTTTCTAGTTTTAATATTACTGTTTTTAATGCTAACAGCGACAAGATAATCATCATGAATCACATCACAAACAGCTTGGACATCTGCGTGAGGATATCAACAACAAACAGAAGATAATCGATGAGCTCAGAGAGTCAGTAATCCAGTAACAGTCTGCCTTCGGGTTTTTCATTCATTTTTCTCCAAGTCATCCATCATGGTAGTCTTTCTCTCACCTTCTTTCTCCTAGTGAAAATCAGAGGATTAAAATGGAATTGCAGCAAGTTCATGCCGAGCTGGCCATCCAAAAATGTCAAGAACGTGAGAAGAGTGCACAGTTGGAGGAGCTCAGGTGAATTACATACTTTGGTCATGACAAGGCTTATCTTACTTGTGGAGGTTTGCTGTAGCTGCATGCTGGAAGGTTTATATCAATTTCTCTCTTGTATGACAGATCACTTAATACAATTTTTTGGTCTGGTGTTATGAATGCATAAGTACATTGGTTCTTGGATTAGACGTACCACCACAGGCTCTATTTGGATTAATATTTTTTTGTGGATTGTTACAGATATGTATAGTTTAGTGACCTATATGAGCAATATACTGTATTTTGTACCTGGTTGTGTTCATTCCACAGAGAGCTTACATATATTAGCATTACAATGCATTTCAATGTCAGCCTTTTCCCTCTACTTCTAAACTTTACTTACACCAAAGAAAACACAAACCCCCTATTTCCAGGAAAAATAATAGCTGGTTAAATTGAAATATTTATATATGTAATTATTTCATTCTACTCATTTAATTAGCAATA
>JAYDZG010000043.1:8681968-8694450 GCA_034509265.1 Microcambeva bendego
ATATGTACACAATATAGAGACTATAAGTCTTATAATACAATAAAGTTAAGTTAAGTAAAGTAAAGTGGCTGTGGCTGCAATAGATAATGCCCAATGTTAAAAGAGCTTTACAAATCAACACGACTTGGCTTGACTCATTGGATCCTAGTTAAGCCACTGGCGAGCTCAGTGCACATTGCCTCTTGTACCCAATCTAGCAATCTCTACCTAATCGTTACCGGTTGCTTTCAGTTTGTTTGGGTAGGAAATCAAAGATGAGATGTAATCTCGGTGGGGGTCTTCCACATACTGCGCATGTGCGTGCGGTTTTCTTTGGCACAGGTAACTCCCCCGGTTTCCAGGTTAACTGCTGCCTGTCCATTACCATGTGGCAATTTAACCGCAACGTTTTGCCTTCTCTGAACCAAAGCCACTACCGCTGGGTTTATTTCCTATTCACATTCGTTTTTGCACATTTGTGGGAGTGTTTAAAGAAAACGTGCGTACGCGTAAAACGCGCCGCTCTGTAATTATAAATTAGGGTAGTTGGTTCCGCTAGACCTGATCCAGTGCGTCTCAGAGTTTAACCCACAAAGCCATTTAAGTCATTTCAAACCGATTAGTAAGACCAAATTGTGATTTTATGTTATTTTAATGTTTAGTTGTTCGAACATAAAACTGATGGTAACCTACTCGCAGTAATCCATACCCAGTACTGTGTACAGTTCAGAGCAATATGCTATACAATATACTTAATAAATTTCAGTATTGTTATAGTATTTGAGGGTATATTTGATCAATCCAAATGAAACAAATATAAGTTTGAAATGGAGATTACCTGGTATCTAAGACAGTATTCAGCTTCTGCGTCATACCACTAACATTCAATTAACAATTTTAAGCGCAAATCCGTGACCTTATGGTATACCTGTAGACAGGCTGGTTTAAAGCAGATTTACTCCATAAATACTCTTAGTTAAACGTGAACTACAAAACACTTTGTACGTTTCTCAGTGATTTCAGAAGCAACACTTCTGTCCCGGTCACATGCGCGCACGCGGTCCATTGGTCGCGCGCAATGAAATCATTCTAACAATGTATTAACTATGCCCAGATATAATGTTTCAACTTATAACGTGCTGTTATAGTGTTCATACCTCCAGAACCGACGCAGCCATCCCTGAGGAGCCAATTCCTGAAGCTGAGTTAGAGATGGAGAAGGCGGAGGTGCGTGTCCCAGGACAGTGTATGGAGAAAAGTTTCGCTCTGCGCGCTGCGCTGCGACTACTATGTGGATTCAGAGACACGCCTCCTAATGACAGACTCCGGGGCTTTGAAGTACCGCCAAAGAGCCAACGGGGACAGAGGAAACGGGGTGATACTGACCCCATCTTTTCATGCCCATGGGCCATCCTATAAAGTCGAACAAACAAAAAGAATTTAAAACTTGTCCATGCATAATTCAAGCGTATAATGTGCTTACATGTTACGTGTTTTCATTCACAAAAAACTTTTCTTGAACATTGACAAAATCATGTTACCGTTATATTAAAAGATTTGAATTATGTAACTTAAAGATGATGGATGGTAAAAATCTCCGAAAACTCAGTAAATGTGTATTACATTGCATTTGCAGATTATAAGAGGTGAAAACAGAAAGAAGTAAAAATATACTCTATAGCCTACATAAATATTTTCTTACCATCTTTATTTATTCTCAAAAACAGCTCTATACCTATCAGGGTTGCGGTGGGTGAGGACGCACCTGAACTAGATGGGAACAAACGGTGGGCAGGGTGCCCTTTCCAAAGCTCCAGTCATGAACTAAACATAATCGGGAAGGCTTATACTGTATGTACTGTCAACTTCTATTATCGGTTCTGTATGGCTATGTGTGCCCAATAATACAATGTGAATTAAAATGTTTGAGCTAGTTTGTTATCCCTGGTTATTACAGTATCATACATATGTACCATATATACATGTAGGTTATACATTTTCATTTTTAATGCAGAGAAGAAACACCTAAACGCAAATAAAATCAGAAAGAAAAAAGAAAAAATGAAAAACACCCACTCATTTAATTCGAAAATAAAACCATAGTACTTGCAATACAACATATAAAAACAATATAACATACAAAACTTAAGCTGTCGAAATACTGATTAAAACAATAATCGATTATTTAATGCCATTTAAAATTAAACCAAACTGAAGCAAGGTAAAATAGTGTGATATCGAAGTAGTAATACCCTTTTGGAAATATTTGCTAAGAATAATTGCTATTTCAAGTAGTCTCATTTCTTTTACATGGAAGCTGATCTCATCACTTTTACTTGTATGTAAATAGAGTAAGAACTTATAAGTAAATTAATTTACAAAAAAATGTTTTATTTAAATGATTTGACAACAATAATAATAGTTAAAAAATAATCATACTCTCATTGTTCACAAATGTCAATTCGATGTTAAATGGCAGTCGCTGAAGACAGTGTCTTCTTAAAACTTAATTTAACACTAAAAATGTCCCCTCTTCATCATTCATTAAAATTGTAGCATAAAATATTTCAGCCATAACCGATACTCACAAGCCAATTGAACATGATAATAATACAGACTTAAATTATAATAAAAAACAGATTCTTTCAAATGTGTGGCAGGAGTCAGCCTTAATGCTTCCAGCATGCTTGTGTTCCTGTGCTTAAAGTCCATATGGACAAGTTTTGTGTGGAAGACCTCACTGGTCAGCACTGGCTCTGATCTAAAACATTTGCCAAACTATTTATCAATGAAAGGGACCTCCAAATGATTTCTACAGACCAGATGTATTTCTGGACAGTCCTCGGGATTTAAGGCATGATAGAAGTGTTTTGTGTAAGCCTATCAGGTGCAGCAGTGATTTTAGTAATATTTAACATCTTAATGTCAACGCTGGAAGGACGGTGATGCTATAGGACCAACAGTATAAAGTGAAAAATGTCCACTAATAAAGGAACAGTGTATGATTAACATACTATCTCAATGAAAAAAGTATATCTGTAAGGACAGCTAATGAGTTCAAAAATCCCAAATATAACCTTATTTTCTGTCTTGTGAATTAACAGATAATTAATCTGATATTTGACATTTATTTGTTTACAATACATGTTACCACATCTGGTGGGGGACACACTACACATAGTATGTGTGAAAGGGATTCCTTTTTACATTTTTATGTTATTTTTTGAAAATGGTCTTTTGTGCACCAAAAAGCAGAAAAATGCCAGGATTGCTAAGAACTTTTTTTTTGACACGGTGCGCCTGTACTTAAGCATTTGGGTGTAAGTCAGAATTGTCCACACTGTGTGACATAAACAATAAGCTATGTTGTCTGACCATCAATACTTTCATTAGAAATAAATTATATATGTAAGAATTGTTAAGGTTACACCCACCACACAGAGACATTGAAACTGTACATGGCAGTACAGGTAATGATTTAAACATCTTAAAGCTTGATCAAAGATGTAATGCGTGTGTTGTAAACTTGTGTGTTTGCAGAAAGCAAGAGACCAACAACATGTGGGTAGGCAGACTTGTGTAGGCTTACAATGACTTCAACCAATAATTAAATACATTTTAAGGGACACTCCAAAATTTCTCAATAGCACCCACATTAAGGCAAACATTATATTAATGTTAACAGATTCTTGTTTTGTAACTTAAGCAACAAATTCTTCTTCCAGCTAACAACAACTTAAAATGAGCAGTGATACTGTTATGAAGGAACTTTACTTAATGGCGTACACTTGTTATATTCTAACATAATGCATGTTTGATTTCCTATTAAACCTACTGAACAAAAATGTATAATATGCATTTTCACTGTGTGAGGTGAACTTAGACATCTATCAAATAAATAAACACTAAAAAAATGTCTTCCGGTAGCCCATCTTGGCTTTGCGTCCTTGTGGGTGTCTTTTTCCCTAAAAATGAGTGGAGAGAAGATTAAAATTGTTTTCGAAAATAAACATATAATTTTATTCTTTATTTTTTTCTTTCAATTACAAGGCTTGGTCAGTGCAGGCTTGTAGTTTGTGAGAGATTTGCCCTCACTGTAACGCAGACTATATTTAGCAGTCTGCTCTTAAACTGACCCATTGCCTTCTGTGTCTCTCGCTCTTTCTCTGTCTATGTAGCTTGGTCTTCTTTATACTCAAGCACATATACAATGTCATTTACCTCATGGTTTATCATTAAGGGGTTGTTCTGCAGGTGATAATTATAAAGCAAATTTAAGACCACTAATCCTTTGGTGTTATTCAACATGTTCTTGTTCATTTCTATAGGTAAAATATGTTGTTAAATCTTGAACCTGGAACAAACTTGATACATTGATCATACTTGCAAAATGTTTTATTTAGCACACATGTAAGTGTTTTACCTGTTAAAGGATGTGTTCACTGACTTTAGTGTATATTAAACTATTTCTAGGATAGAACAGTTCAGTTCAGTTCATTTTCTTAAACTACTTATCCTAATTATGGATGGGTAGAGGTGCTGGAGCCTGTCCCTGTTCTTTAACGGGTGCAAGGCACACAGTAACACCATGGACGGTAGTCCTTCACAGGTACCTACAGGACAATTCAGTGTCTCCAATTAACCTGATGGCATATCTTTGGACTGTGGGAGGAAACCGGGGTACCCAGAGGAAACCCACACAGATACAGGGAGAACATGCAAACTCCACACAGGACCTTCTAACTGTGAGGCAACAGTGCTACCCATCAATCCACCATGCTGGCCTAAGATAGAGCCGTTCAAATTAAACACATTTCTATCTATGTTAATTAGATGGACATGACCAGATTTTGATGCTTTAGTTAGGTCACATTATAAATGTAATAAAACGTGTGTATTTTGTAATAATAAAAAATAAAAAATAAAAAGTTTAAAAATAAATTATACATAAAGCATACTGAAGGAAAAAGCTAGATTTGTTACATAAACTTGTTCACCATGCAATAATTTCAAGTTTATATATCAAAGGAATTTAACAGATCAAAAATATGTTTACTTAAACATTGCTTTTATTGGAACTACAATAGAGGTTTTGGTGCAAGTCAACACATTTTAAATGAAAAATGTGATTTTTTTTGTGAAACGTGTTGATGAAATTACTAATCAGCAGCCATTTGTAAATTGTGCAGTATGTGGGTGTCCTTTTGTCCATGTGGTCCATTTTCATTCATTCACAAAAGCATTGGCAATACTGAATTTTCCTTAGTGGAGAATGACAGACTAGTGAATGTGATTATGATTACTTTGCACCCTAATCAAATATGATTTCTTCTGAAACCAGATTTTTTTCCGAAACTTTCCAAGACCCTTTTTTTTTAAAAATAAAGCAGTTATTGAAGATAAATGAATGAAAAAATTAATATATAATACAATAGAATGGTTAATAGAATGTGAATTTAAGGAAGTGTAGCTTGCTAGAGCTTGGTGCGGGCAACTGGCTTTAATAGACTTATCCTGTAATCCAAGAAAAAAGAGGCAGGATGTTGATGAAAACACACAGACAGAGTATTCACTGGCATCAAGCCGGAACAAACAGGGTTAGATAGGACACAAGTTCTTAAACTTAATAGCAAAATAAGACAACTGAACATAAATTATGATAAATGTTTGAAAAATATTACAAAGCACTGATGTTCTACTTATAAGTTGTAATAAAATTCTGTTTTATACTGGCGAGTATTGTGGTGGGTCTGGTTTCTCTGGAATCAGTTGGCACGATGCAGACCTATGACATACCCTCAGTTCATTACAGGCCACCTCCCAATTTAATGTTTTATTAATAGAAAGCTAAAAATAAAAATATGAAAATCCTGACATCAAGGAAAGAAAAGAAAAAATGATCTTTAAATGGATTATTTAAAATGTGAAAGTTGAAATGTATTGACGTCTCCTTTGCAATTATCGCAAATATTAAGTGAAAATATAATAAAAAGTATTCATAAAATTTATTTACTTTCGCTAAGGCAGCATAATCTATCACTGAACTAACTCCCTAAATATAATCGAAGCAAACAATCTAATAAAGAAAATGTACTTGAAGTGTTTTTAATTAGTGACTTTATTTTTCACTGTAATATATGTATACAATTTAAATTCAATAGGAGGCAATTTGTGTTGATTTTCAAAAGTAAGAAAGGGGGTTTAAATGTGCTACTCATTTGGAAATGCCCATATCTACAATTAACAATAATTTCCACTTAGTTTAAATTGTAGAAACATTGCTGGATGAGGGCCCAAGGTAGTTTTTTGCACAAAATTGAATCAATTGGCTTCTAGAGGTTACAACCACCAGATGCCAATAGACTATTTGAAAAAAATGTCGTAAAAAGGCCATTGCCAAGTTGTCACTGTTGGACCCTTGAGCATGGCACTTAACCCTTAATTGCTTAGACAGTAAACGTTATGTCACTTTGGATAAAAGTGTATACTAATTACAGAAAACCTTTAGATCCAAATCTGTTCATCTCTGTCTAGGAACTAACAGTGTGTCATCATGAGATCTTTCAGCAGGACAGTAATCTAAAGCAAATTTCTAGATCAATACATTTTTATGACCATTAAGCTAAAGAAGAAAGTACACAAAAAATATTTAGTACCCTATTCTACAAAGAGGAATGTACAAATTCCCTGTTATGTATTCTCTGACCTTGTTATGCACAGTTTATGAAAATGTAGGTGATTATTTTATGATTTCATATAATCTTTTTACTCATTAACAGGGGTTAGAATAAGTAAGTGGCACTGCACATAAATTAAAAGTAAACAGCACATTATGGTGCCACATATGGATGACTTGATTGATGTAGCAGGAGGAAATGTGAGGAAGCATGAGGTTCTTACTTAGATTTGTATGTGGTTTTCCAAGTCTCTGCTAATAGCTTTGCTATTTCCCTTTGATGATCACTAATAAGACATCCTGGAAGAGTGCATGGATTGAGAAGAGAGGTGTAGAAGTCATAATGCAGAGTCCCGGTGGATGTAAGCTCTTTATTGCAATGCTGCCTCTGCATTTATTCCCACCAACAGCTTCCTTCAAAGTGGGTGACAGACTGCATCTGTAATTAGAGATTTAGAAGGAAACTGAGGGAAATCATTTTGTGTCTATTTTTGAATATTGGCATTAAAGCTTCTGCACCTTTGGGCAGAGTAATAGCTTGTAAACACATAGATTAATGCACTAATGACATGTTTGCATGTTTGTAAAAAAGAGAGGGTTAGAAGATGAAAGTGTGAGCAGAAAGACCTCTGCCGATGAAAACTTTTACTTCTAAACAAATGGAATAATAAACTACTTCCCTTGTCATTTTGGAATTAAGATTAGCGCAAGTATTTTTGAACTTTTGGGCTTGTGAATTTGTGATTGTTAATTCAGAGCACCTCTTCTAGAATGTGGGGTCAATATGCTTTCGTCATCAGTCTATGCTTCGTCAGTGTGGTGAGGCTTCCAGAGCACTTAAATGAGATTCAGTGGAATCAAATCTTGCTGAATGCCTCCACGGCAGCCCTAAAAAATCCAACTTCTTAATAATGCTGCCATGCAGGGAAAAAGTGAAATGATTAGATGTGTGTGAATGGCTTCGGTGATGGAAATGTGGTAAGGAAGAGATACAAGGTCAGGGACAGACTTGTCTTAAATTATGAATGCTTTTTCCAAGCTGTATGGTTACACGAATGGGAATTGTAATAAAAATAGGCAATGTATAGTAAGAGTGAGGGGAAAAGAGAGAATTTAAACAAATCTCCAATGGAACCTTTTTGTACTAAGGTCTGTTTTTTTGAGAAAAACAAAAGTGCATTTCCTGTTTTAATTACAAATCTAGAATTGCATATCTTCAACAGAGTTTGAATTTACACTTATTTTACAATTTCTCTACCAATCAAAATGAAATCCTCCCAATGCTAATTTGTATGAATCTCTCATAATGCATAAAATACTTAAAATATTAGAGCATTTGTTGTGCTTTTAATAAGGTTAAAACATTTTTGGGTATTTTTATTTTGTGTCTATGTCTGATTTCTGCATGTATTTAAATTGTATGATTATGATTCATTTTCATGCTTTAATGCAGAAATAGGATGTGTTATACTTGTTGCATCCTTCAGACAAAGCAACAGACTAATGCAAACTATGAAACGTAGTTTAAAAGAGAACAATGCACACCCAGTGTCAGAGGATAGCAGGACGGAAGGAAACTGGAGGGAAGAAAAGAGAACAGAGAGACAGAAGTCTTATACATCAAGGTAAAAATAAGCAGGTTGTACCTAAAGAGAACCTTTCCTTTAAACCCCAAAAACAAAACAAAAAAGGCAAGAAAGCCACACCATATGTACGCTAAAGAAGGTTTAGACCACCCAGTGCTGCTCCCACACCCTGAAACTAAATGAGGGAAGCAGGGGCATGTAAAATATAGCTATTACAAAGGAAAACATTTGACTCCTGAGCATAACACAGTCACCACCTTTAGCTTTATGGACATAGCTTTGTATTTTCTGTGTGTTAGGAACACCACAATGGACCACCTTCAAAATGGTTAAAAAAGCTCTGCAAGCTTACTCAGAGGAACTGGAAATGTTAAGACCAACAAATGGCTTTGACTATGTTAAAGGATATGGATGTTGGGAAGATATCACTCGTGTGTAAAACACACATAAATGTAAAGAAAAAACTCTTGCTATGCAAAATGGGTTTGAAATAAAAGCACTAAACCCTTCCCTTTTCCCTTCCCTGAGGCATGTGGTCTGAGACTAACTCTAAATCGGGAGGCCTGGCTCGGCTCAGCGCAATGCGGCATCCCCCACAGCAAGTCCACAGCGAGCGGCCTTGATGGGTGTGGCCCCTGAAGTGATGGTTTTTGAGGGGGCCCCTCCCGAAATGCTCTTCCTTATGCCAGAGCCCATGGGCTCCAGTCAGCCTGACCAAAGCCACCACGAACTACCCACGCCACGTTAGCAGAAAGGTTTTTAAGGAAGGGCTCCCTCCACAGGAAGTGAAAAGTCACTCTACCTTATTTGCTTGCTTCTGTGAATAGTCGCCCCCTTCTGACTTCTTACTTCAATAATTCCATGTCTTGTCCAGTTCGTCTTGAATTGGTGAAAAAATATATTATTGAGCTGTGAATGTTTCAAGCTCTTTGAACTGAAAATGGATATATTTTTAAACCAATCAGTACAATGAGTTTGCCAACATTTCATTGAATTGTTGTCATGTCATGTGTTATATTTAAACATGACTAGCTTTCCAAAATTACTGAGACTAGGTCAATAGCTTACTTTTTAATTCTAGAGATTTTATTCCAACAATAAACTTAATCATATCATTGTTTATACACCAAATCAGGCACAACATTATGACCACCTTACTAATATTATGTTGGCCCCTTTTGGCCTCATACTCTTGTTTGGCTCGTACAAACTGTGATGCACTGTGTTCTTACACTTTTATATCAGAACAAGCATTAACTTCTTCAGCAGTTTCAGCTACCGAAGCTTGTCTGTTGGATCGGACCACACAGGCCAGCTTATACCCTCTCACATGCATCAAGTAACCTTGTCCATCCATGACCCTGTCATCAGTTCACCACTGTTCTTTCCACTAGACCACTTTTTATAGATACTGATCATGCAGCCCAGAAACACCCCTCAAGAGCTGCACTTTCTAAGATACTCTGACCATTCGTCTAGCCGTCACAATTTGAGCCTTGTTAAAGTCACTTTGAGGATAAAATGTTTAATTGTGCCTAAGAACACCCAATAACAGGTATCGTGATTAAGAGATAAAGCGTGTTGTCAATGCCACAGTAATCTGAATCCTATTCAGCATTAATGACTTCAACAAAGGAAGGCAAATGAACCTCCAGCCCATTAAAAGGCAACACAAATACATTCTCACTTCTGCATGGATGGATGGATGTAGATGGATGGATTGATGGATGGATGGACAAAAAGTGGACAATCTACATATACACACATGGGAAGAACAGGTCTAAAGTATAAAAATGTTAATGGTAATAATTTCTGAGAGGGCACAGCTGCCTTGCATGTGCTACATGAATGGAGTCTGGAAAACTTTCATTGCAAAAGCTAAAACATAAACAAAAATGCTACAGAATTATTTTTATGAATAATGCACTCAAGACCGTAGTGTTTGACATCAGTAATGAAAACACACAAAGTCGAGCTAATGCTTTAATTGTGTTGTAGTCTGGACAAATTTGCACCAGCACTCACACCCACCTAACCCAAGCACAGCAGCTCTTGCTTCCCCATTCAGTGACCCATGATAATTTGAAGGATTTTAGAACCAACTGTTATTCAGAGAGTTAATAAGTGCTTCCTAAACAATCAGTTGTAATGTGGCACTAATTTGAAAAGTAAAGGAGTTGTAGGTTGAATGGAGCGGCTGGTTTGAATCAGCAGAGGCCCCAGTCTAGGCTCAGCCTTACTGCCTCCCCTTGCTTTGGTTTTTAAAATGATCTGCGTGTTTGTGGAAGTGCGGCCGGCGGTCGGCTGCTTGGCCTGCATGACAGCGCTGTTTAATTGTCCTTTGTTGTGGTTAGAGCAAGGAGCTGTGGTCACATCTGTATAATGGTGATTGCAGCTGCCAACAAACACATATATATGCAGACACACATACAGTATATGCATTGCATACATATGTGAAGTAATGAAGTAAGGTGTGCTCACTGAATGGGTTAGAAGGACTCTGTGATAAAATGCTGTAATATATTTCCTCTGTGTAAGGGGATTCTGAAAAGCATATAATTATCACATTTACAAAGGATAGCTTCTGAATAATACGATGGTGTATTATTGTTGAGTTTAGGAGTGTGGTGTGTGGCCTGTAAGAGAAAGATACAGAGGAAAGACTGGCTATTCTTTAGCACATCCAGACTATTCATGACTTCTCTCTTTTTCTTTTGTTTAGTTTTGCCTCAATCTTTATTTTTTTTGGCTCTCCCATATTTAATGGGGCTGCACATTCAGGACTTTTAACGTTCGGCATCCACTTATTTCTTCTTATGTATATATGGCTCCTGAAGCAAATAAAAACAGACTAAGTCCTTACAAATTATTAAAACAATTCTAGTGAAATGATTTACGATTTAAAGTGAGTTCAATAGGGAGGATAGTGTCAGGGAGAGCATTTGTTTTTGAAACTAAATCAATAATGCAGATCATGTTGTGCCTTAAGAGGAGCAGCCTATGGAAAATGTGTTATGGGGAGAAACTGACTTCTGATTCATATACAACAAGCTCCTGGTCTAACAAGAATGTCCAACAAGCTAATAGTTATTTTGGGCCATTTAGACTAATCGATACATTAACTTTTGTGGTTTCCACAGCGGATCGGGATCTGCATTATTGATTTGGCATTATGTTTATGCCGGATGCCCATCCTGACACAACCCTTCTATTTATCTGCTCTTGGGGTTGGCACTACAATGCACTGGTTTATGCATGTTCTTGGACTGTGGACCTTCTTGCTCCTGGACTACGGGACCTTCTTGCTGTGAGGCAACAGTGCTATCCATTGACTGGCTGTCCACTTTCTGATCAATATAATAAACACCCATTCACACCAAGGGGCCATTTAGAGAGCATGAAAGCAGTAATGAATTAGCCAGGTAAAAGCTACCCACTATTTCCATCTCAGCCTTAGGAATACATACTTGTAATGTTACACAAATGTAATTAATGGGTGCATGAATATAATCAGCTTTGTATAATTTATCTTGGATTTATGCTTATACTAAATGTCTTACCATCTCTATTTTTCATGTAATGGAAGCTATTTTAAGTTCCTGTTTAAAATGGAATATTTAGTCTTGCCCAAATAATAGACAAAATATCACTGATCAAAGCTATTTGGTGCCCACTCCAAATCCCCAGTGATGCTATTGCCCGAGAGGGTGTCTATAGACAGGACTAGCTGTGTCTCGGATAGGGTAACTGAGGCCCCATAATGGATATGAAACCTGTCCTGACCCGCCATGAACCTGCCCAGCATAAAGCAGTTTAGTAAAAAATGAAAAAGAAAACATGTTTAATATTCTACAAACAAATTTCTGTCATTTAACAAAATTACTATTTCAAAACAAGGCAGATTTAAATTGTGATGTTTAAAGTTTAAAGTGCTTTAAACGTTCTTCATTACCTAACCCTTTTCCTTCTTTGCCCAGTCTCTTTTTTGTCTCATGTGGGACTGATTGAGCTTGTGGATTTAGCCTCATGAAAGAAGGTTGTGGCTGAGTGGAGGCTACCGGCTGCAGTTCCAATCTCCCCCTGTCCAAATGAAGCTTCTCTCTCTCTCTCTCTCTTTCTCTCTCTCTCTCACACACACACACACACAGACACAGACACAGACAGACACACACACACACACACACACACACACACACACACACACACACACACACACACACACACACTCTCTCTCTCTCTCT
>JAYDZG010000043.1:8699824-8714844 GCA_034509265.1 Microcambeva bendego
CACACACACACACAAACAGCTAGCATGGTTACACACACACACACACACACACACACACACACAGCTAGCATGGTCACACACACACACACACACACAGCTAGCATGGTCACACACGCACACACACACACACACACAGACACAGACACACACACACAAACAAACAGCTAGCATGGTCTCACACACACACACACACATACCCACACCCACACACACACACCCACACACACACACACACACACAGACAGATAGATAGACAGACAGACACACACACACACACACACACACACACACACACACACACAAACAGCTAGCATGGTCTCACACACACACACACACACACACACACACACACACACACACACTGTGTTCTGATCAGACCTCTCCGTCACACACACCCTGGTTCCTCGTGGTCTGACTCCTCTAAGCGGTTCGTTGAAAGCTACAATCTTCACGTCGCTCGGTTTGCTATTTAATTTGATCATCTCTTAGGTTTGAGGCGGCTTGTCAAAAAAAAAAAAAAAAAAGAACAAAATAAAAACGCTTCGTAAAAAAGCAACATGTCGAGCATTTTAAATATATAAGTGGCGAGGGAGGGACGGCACCTTTCAAAACTAAACCTCTCCCATTCAGGACCACGCCCACACGTGGTCCGGTCGTCCCGCCCCCCTATCAGAGGCGGTGAGTGATCGGTGTCTGCTGCAGGCACTGCACATTATAGCCTCTAGATGGCGCTCAGCTGGGCTTAAAAAATGAATTAAAAATAGAGTGACGTGAAAATTTCACTGGTCATGTCTGAAAGGCCTTTTAGGGTCTCTCATGTGTGTGTGTGTGTGTGTGTGTTGGACACCTGACCTGTCTGTCCAGTGAATTGGGACCCACTGTGACCCTGACCAGGACAAATTAATGAAACACACTGCACAATTCACAACTCAAATAATGAAATAAATGAATACTGAGGATTTTAGGGGCCATACTGAGGGGCCCAACAGTGATAACCTGACAGTAGTGAGGCATGAACCTGCAACCTTTTGATTACTAGTCTACCACTGTCCCAAATAATACACACACACACACACACACACACACACACAAACACAGAAACACACACACACACACATACACATGTTCAAACACACACACACACACACACACACACACAGAGACAGACAGACAGACAGACAGACAGACACACACACACACACACACACACACACACACACACACACACACACACTGCATAGTAGAATAAAGGTAAACACACATGTGTATACACAGGTTAGTGTAGTACATAATGTGAATATATTTATGTTAGCTGTGTTTTAATAAAAACATTTCATTTTAGACTAGAAGAGGACCAAAAATCACCCAAGACCTAAGTAAGAAGTTTTAACATATTTTTATGCCTATGTAAATAAACAAACATTTAACCAATAAAATACAATAAAACAATTAAACCCAATTACCGGAGTTGTGTTTTTAGCTGCTTTATACTTCGACATCTTGACAATTTCTAGTGTAACCGAGTCTTCAGATGTTGCAAAGTTTCTGAAAACGAAATAAACTGTACCTATTCTAGCGCAGTAATTCATCCGGGTACTTTTCGCGTACTGCTTGCTGTTCATTATTTAAGTATGCGATTTAGGACAACCCCAATCGTTTCACCACTACCGTAATTACCGTTTGACTGCTCTGACCGCCTCATATTTCATAGGTACATGAATTAAAAACGTTAAACCGCTGGATGTAATGTGAAATTTAACAGCAAATCGCATATAAACAGCGGTTTATTTCACAGTAGACGGCTCAACCCACGCACAATCATATACAGACTACTTAAGCACACTGGGTATTGTATCGAATGGTATTTGGATCTTCTTTTCTCAATGCACCATACAGCAAGATCTGTGCTGGTATATTACGTGTAAGCGATGCTTTATTAATGACTTAATCGGTAATGGTGCCCATGAATGCAGATACTGAATATCCACTAATGCTCCTTCCACAGTAGGTGGCAGTATTTGTGTTCTATTAAATAGACGAATGGCAGGGACTGGATTAATGGAGATGTTTCAGATCAGTAAACACAAGAATATTAGCAGATGAACTGATGAATAAAATTCTGTTCACAATCATAAGAAAGATTATTGAAGTAGGTTGCCAACTGTAAACTGTCTGGTAAATCAGCATTCTTTAAATGATGTATTTTTATGGTTTATAACAGGCCAAGAATGATAATCCAATTTAGTGTGCATTCCCTACACACAATGATTGCTTGTTTTGTTAATTGGGATTTTAACGTCATGTATTTACACTTTGGTTACATTCATGGCAGGAAACGGTTACACATTACTCAAGTTCATATCAAACACATAGACCAAAGAAATCCTTGCAAGCCTGGCATCTTCTGCCATAAGCAAGCTGAACACTATTTGGAGAAGCAACGACATCAGCCTTTCCATCAAGGTTATGCTATAAGTCATTAGCAGGAACTATCTTCCTATATGATTGTGAGAGGTGGACTGTTAATGCTCAAACTGAACATATAATCCAAGCATTTGAGAACAAGATCATCAGGAGACTTCTTCGCATTTGCTACTCTGAGCACAAGACCAATGAATATGTCTGGCAGCAAATCACTACTCCTCGCTGGAAACCAGGAGCATCTTTTTGTCACAGTTTGATGCTGTAAGCTCATCTGGTATGGTCATGCAACATGCCATGACTTTCTGGTCAAGTCAGTCCTCCAAGAGACATTGAAAGGGAAACAATGAAGGCATCAACGCATGTCTTGGCTCGATTACATCAAAGATTGGACCGGACAGACCCCTGGCATATTACTGTGAAAAACTGAGGGTCAAGAGCACTGGAGGTTGCTAATTTCTCTCTCCTGCATGGCACCTCCATGAGATCAGAACGGTCCAACTTACTAATGCAAATATCAAAAACCCAAAAAATATATTATGGCCAAATGAACAAATGGTACAAATATAAGAATCAGAATATATTTATTGTCATTATAAAAGGTATAACTATAAAAACAAAAAAATATTTAAATAATTAATTATGATCAGTGCATTCAGGCCAGCAAAGTGAAGAAGCGAATAAAAAAACTAATATAAAACAATCAAAATCCAATCGATAATACATTATACAATCTGAACACACAATGTCTTAGAAAATCTGCTCAACAGCAGCTTTGCTTTTGGATGAAATTGAATTTAGCACTTTAATCATCAGTATATAATCAGTAATCAGTCATAAAATCAGTGTATAGCATGGGTTTGGGCTGCAGCAGCTCTAAAGGATGCTCATTGTCAGTTTCTCTCTGATTACTTAATCTGGCAATTAGGTAATTTCTCAGCTTGAAATAGAAATGTTGGAAATGTTTTTCAAAATGTTTGAGATCATAAAACATATTTATTGCATATCATTTTGTTTTTAATTATTTCTGGTATTCATAGAACTAAAATGATTTACTACCAGACTTAAAAACATCGGATGCATATATCAATCCAGCAAAAATGGTAAACTATGCAGGCTGTACTGCGTTAACCTAGAATTCCAGTTCATCCACAAGCCACACTAGCTCAATACCGTATCTGAATTTTCTCTGCAGGATCCACCACACAGCCTTTGGTTTCATAATGATTCAGAAGTTTTTTCCACAGGAAACTGCACATCAACAAGTCCTTATTTCCTATAAAACACAGCGCATGTGTTAAACTTCAGTTTGACCTCTATATTCGAGTAGTTTCTGTAAATCATAAATAATAAGAATTAAAATTCGTTTAGAGTTCCATGTAATACAGAAAGCATTCTAATTTATTAGGGTTAGTGTGGATGGATTAAAAACCAACATTTTATTTGCTTTAGTGTATTTATTTCCAAAATTATTTCCAAACATGCAACATGCAAGGGATTTCGCTACTTTTTAAACTATGCTTGTCTACTGTTGAATGCTGAATTTCATTTAAATGTTTATAATCAAGATTGAAAACCAATGTAGTGATTGCAATCTACCCCAAGGGGCGGCGGCTGCAGCCATGCTCGTAATGGTGATGGCTGTTATTTGATCAAGAGCATAAAGAATAGACTGCATATATGACCAAAATCATGTTGACATCACTACTGATTTCTGTAATTACTGAGGTGTATTAAATAAATTAAAAATACTTTTAATGTCGTGGCAACAGTTTGGGAAGGTTGCTGTGACCTAAATGAAGACAATAAAGAAATGGTTTTACACACAAACTAGAATAAAAGAAAATTGCCGGACATAGGCACCATGACACATCTGCCTTTTACACCACCACCATAAAAAGTAATTATATATCTATATAGTAATTATATATCTATATATACTGTATGCATACAAAAAATGTCAAGCTAAACTCACCAATAATACACAACCCTTCTTGAGCTCGTGTGATGCCCACATTTACTTGGTGAGGATCTTCGACAAACCCTAGTTTCTTCTGACGCCAACTTTTGGTTGGATATTCCTCAATATGTATCTTTTCACAAGAGCGAACTGTTGTCAAGATAACATATCGCCATTCACTTCCTGCAAAGGAAACGCTTTTAGATGTGGCATGACTTAACATCAGATTGAACATGTGTTTTTTCACATAATTTATAAATGGATCTCTAAAGTATATCTTTTTATCAAAATAACAATAATTTCATTTGCAGAACATGGCAACAACTTTTAACATTTTATATTTATTATGTAGGAGACAACAAATAGGACAAAATAACAGAAAACTCCAGTGTGCATAACTATTCCCCCACACAAAGTTAGTACTTTGTACTTAGTACTTTCACTGTGGGGATGGTGTTTTTGGGGTGATGAGATGTGTTGGTTTTACACCAGACGTAGAGTTGTTGTGGTACCATGTTCTTTCCATTTGATGATAAGGGATTTGATGATGCTCCGGGGGATCATCAGAGATTTCTCTACACCTTTGTCACCGATTCGTTTGGAGATTTCCTTGGTCTTCATGGTGTTGTTTGGTTAGTGGTGCCTTGTTTAATGGTGTTGCAGAATCTGGGGCCTTTCAAATAAGCTGTGTATATACTGAGAGATCATGTGACACTTAGATTGGTCGCACCAGAACTTTTTAAGGGCTTCATAGGGAGGAAGGTGAATACACATGCACATGCCAATTTGTATATATATACACTGAGCTACCACTGTCTCATAAAATGTAACAAAATAACCTGTACAATTTGTGTATTTTCTAACAAGTAGTACAATCCAAAATCATGTGAAAGAAGATGAACATTAGGTTTATATTTAGTACCTTGACTCTTCATTATACTACTGACTGTGATGTTTTTTACTTTCTTTTCAGCAAGGATTTCATTGATTTTTGCCACCTGGGCATTGTATGGTGTAAGGATAGCCATGTCCTTTGTTTCTATTCCAGCTTTACTTAGAGACATAGCTATTCTCACCTGAAAGAAAAATGATAATGGACGTCAGTTAAAATGGTTTAAGTATACCAGACTGTATTAACCACATGACCCTTAGTAAATTCAGTAATACGAATGATATACATTGTATCAACATTGAATATATTAAGTATGTAGACATGGACATGAGTTTGGTGTACATCCAGTTTCACAACCATTGGCAATTATATTGAGTTATCTCCCTGTTATAATAACAGCTACCACTTTTTAAAGTGTTCCAGGTTTTTGACAAGAAAGCCCAGCTCACTATAACTGTTCTGTTTTATCCCCACAGAGTTCAGTGTGGTTTAGGTCAGGTGTGGCTCACAGGAGTTTCTCTATACCAAACCATGCGATTTTACTTACTGCTGCATTGGCCTCTTCTATGTTTGCTTTTGAGTTTTCATTTCCTCTTTCAGTTGAGACCACCAGACTTATCTCTTCTCCTCCAACATGACCAAAGATAATGGGCGTAGAAATGTTTGATTTGGTACGAAAAATACTTGGTTTATGTTGAGTTCCAGTCTTCAGCTTGCTGTCGTAGAACTCATTAGAAGGAAATTCACAGATTTTTTCTTGCTAAAAAATGAATACAGTAACAGTTAAGAAAAGACGCTATAGTGACGTTGTGGTGCAGCAGAGTGCGCCACTGACTCACATTTTGCTGAAGTTTCTGAATTTCACTGGTGCTAATGGACACACCAGAGCTAGATCATTTGTGATCAGTTCTGTCAATTTTGATCTTATAATGATTTTCAGTGCGAGACATACTGTATCCCTTATTTAATATACTTATCATATCAATCACATACTGATAAATTGTACAAATTGTATTAATAAACTGGGTAGGGGTGCTGGAGCCTCTCACAGCTCTTCAACTGATGCAAGGCACATTGTAACACTCTGGACAGTCCATCACAGGTACCTACAGGACAAATAAGTGTCTCCAGTCAACCTGGTGGCATGTTTTTGGACACATGGACACGGAGAGAACCCAGGGATCGAACCCAGGACCTTCTCACTGCTAGGGGACTCGACTAAAATAAGCATTACCTGATGCTTGGACTCCTGGACAATCACAGAAGTATGAATTAATTCATATCTAACCTGCCACAATGGTGTAACAATATATATTTAAACAAAGCACAGATTAAAAGCCAAACTCAATACTTACCATTCTGTACTGAGTGTCAAGCATTAGTGCTTTATTCATGTACCGCTCAAAGAGTGACTTTCTCATCCCCAGTCTCTTCAACAATTCACAATTGACCACAGGCTGCAACTGCTTGTGATCACCCAAAAACACGATCTAAAGTTCAAGTGAATGCAATTTAGTTGATTGTATTATTTTTTCTAAAATATTGACTCTAAACTACACATTATATAAACAAACACATTGTCTCTGAACAGATCACAGTAGGTAACTTTTCTTTTCCATGGCTGGAATTGTCATCTCATACTGAGCTCTGGATGTTCAGTCACCAAGGACCAAACCTGCTATAAATAAAACTGGTGGCTCAAAGCTTGACTGAAATTGGCTGCTGATCAAATACACAAACAAGGTCTTTGTTGCCAGATAAAACAAATAGTCACTCAGCCACAATTATCAGAAATATGTTTGGATGAGATTAAGTCTAATTTCAAGACATTCGTGCAAAGAATTTTGCATAATCATGCCACACTGGAATGGTATTGCTTTCAGTGGTTGCCAACTGCATTGCATTAACTAAAGAAAAAACTATTAAATGACCCAGCAGGTAACTCTAAACACAGCTAAATCACACCTGAAATTAAGCTGGAATTGTGACATAAACCAAATAGAGAGTATGTGAACTGTACTGAAAAGTTCAGGAAAACAAACAAATGTATTTAAACTTTGATTTGGCCAAGCAAAGTGTTTAAAAAAGCAACCAAATGCTTACAGAAGGCCATCAACAAAAACTGACCAGCACATGTAAACATAAAATATGAAATTTAAATATGTAATGTATAGGAAAAAATTCTCTGATATTGCTCAGTATTGTAAAGTACTTTGAAATCACATAGTAAAGTGTCCAAAAGCTACCTGTTTAGGCTTGTGTGTGACAAGAGGAATTAAAGCTTCCGGCTCAGTAGCCATGGCACACTCATCAATGATAATTTGTTGAATGCTGAGTACTTTAGCCAAAAGAGGACGTGAGGCAGCAGTACAAGTGCAGAGAACCACATCATGCAGCAAAAGCTCATGGTTACGAGCTTTTCTCAGGATTTTCTTGTATCTGTTAGTGAAGGAAATTATGCACTTTTATATAACCATGCATAAGTTAATCATGCATTTTAATGTATTGTCTGTTAAATGCCTCAACACATGATAATGTTAACCAAAAGCATAAAAGCAAAATACAATTTTAAGTTGTTTTTCTATTTGTTTACATTTCAATTTCTTCGGCTGTGATGTTCTTCTTCTGTTGAACCTTTAAATCAAAGGCCTTGATCTGATCTGCATAGGGGTTGCTGGGCATCCGAATCTTATGATGCAATGAAATTGACCTACAAACATTTGTTAGTTGAAACATATTAATGCTATAAAAGGTAAGAGAGCACTATGAAAGGACAAAACAAAGATTTTTTTTACTAGGCTGACAAAATCAGTAAATATTCTGAAGATGAATAGTACCTGAGTACTTTGTTCGGTTTTTCCGCTCTTTGAGACTGACGAGAGAGGTTTAGATTGCTGCCAGGATAAGGAAACTCTAGAATCTCCACCTGATCACCGTAAATCCTTAGAGGCTTTAATTTTTGCTCCAGTTTCAGAAGTTGACCTGCAATATTCATATCAGCACAGTGATCAAATACTGAGATTCTATTCATTTACACTAATAAAGCAGGTCCTTTAAATTTGGTGCTTCTTTTTCCAACAAAAACGTAAAACAGGGACATGAAATGGAAAGAATAACTTAATTTACCTGCAACCACATCAACAGATTTATTTGAAGGCCCACAGTACAAAATACACCTCTTTTTATGGCCTTCCTCAACTCCAAGCAGTGGAGGAAGTTTTTGGTTTTCTTGAAAGTACCAATACACAATGTGGACACCAACCACTGTTTTCCCAGTCCCTGCAAAAACATTTATTAAATTGATTAAAATTAATTAAAAACATTCAATAAATAGTGCAACATATACATTTAAAATAGAACTAAACATCAATAATCGTGGCAATGTTGAATATCTTAAACATTAAATATCTTGTTCTGGTATTGTTGGAGTTAAATGCCGGTCAAAAGTATTTGCAAATCATCACTTTCTGTTTTTCTCCTCTGCCTTAACTTTTCAATTGACAAAACAACAAGATAATGATTTACTGTAGCTAGATAGACATACAAGTGGACAGACAGACAGATATTTTAGTAATCCTGAAGGAAAATAAGATCTCAGTAGCAAGTTACATAAGTCAAAAAGTCACAGGTAATAGTACACACTATACAGATTTACATTTACATATACTACAATCAATTTACAATAAAGCAACAACATAATCAACACTAATACAACACTCTGTAATGTCAAACTTCTTTGATCAGTGAACATTATTTTAAAAGTTATTAAAACACTTAAGTGTCCATTTATTTATATTGTTTTAAATGTGTTAAAACCAGTGTAATGGATAAAGAAATATAACTGTCTTACCTGGTGGCCCTTGAATAAGAGTGAACTCATTCCGTAAGGCCTCCCTTATGGCTCTGCACTGACTGTTGTTCAATTCAGGAAACACTAAGGATTTGTGGTCCTTAATCTCAAGTCTGGATGGTCCCACTGTTTGGTCCCATTGTTTGTATCCTAAAATGAATAAAAGACAAATTGAACAGAATTAAAACGGAATTAGAAACCACTGACATGTATGCAAAGCTGATTATTTCTGAACATATATAAAGACAAAGGGTCTTACTAGTGCTTCTTGTCCTTTTACCAGTTGCAATGGCCTTTACAAGATCATTTGCCATCGTAAGATTGTTAACAGCACTCTCTTTGCGTCTGTGGAAAAAAATAAATTACAAAACAAGTTTATAGGAAGTGTTATGTTTTGTATAGATACTGTAATGAGTGCTGTGTGACAATAATTACATATCTGGCAGAAGTTTTGGGATTAGCTCAACTGTGTATCTTGCACTTTCCAGGACGGTAAACTCTGGAAGTTTTGTCATAGGCATGTGGTTTATACAAAAGTTGATCTTCATGAAGCCCTGCTTTTTTGACTCTTCTTCCCCTGAGACATTGGTGACTATTCCATGGGCTATCCAAATTAGACCAGACGAATTCATGGGATTTAAATCCTTTGAATCTGTTGAAGAGGGCTGTATTCTTAACCGAATACACAGAAAACACTTTCTCAAGTTGCATTCAATTGCCCATGTCTTCTTCTCCTCCAGAGTCAGGTGAAAACATCCCTGAAGATTATCCTTTTCTTTTAGAGCATTCCATTCCAGTATTGTCTCTTCAAGAACAATGCTCTCATTCTCTGTCACTGCATTATAAGCTGACTCCATTTCACACAAAGGTTTCCATACTGTCTGATATTCCGCATATGACCTGTATGATGTTTTTGAGGAGCAAAATGTATATTTTGAAAAACAATTGATTGGATCTTTAGTGTGTCCAAGGCAAACCTCAAATTTTTGATTCACAATAAGCAACTGAACTGCTGGCACCAAAAGTCCCCGATCTGTGTCAGTGCCTAACTGTACCTCAATAATGTCACCTTTCTTTAATTCCAGTGAAAACTCCTTGAAATGCTGCTCTTCAATACTGGATGCCACTGTTCCTGAGGCTTCCACTGTTTCTGAGACTTCCATGTTTTCTTTCTGTGTTTTCTTTCTAATTGGTTGTCTAGTGACATTGGAATTTAACTCTTTTATTACTTTATAGATATGGTTCCAGTCTTCTTTCTTGACAGCTGCCACCAGATCTTTCCAGTGATTATTGGGCACATGTGTTACTACAGAGTTTGTTTGTTGTTCTTTTAGGCCATTATGGATGTGGTTATCTGCAAAGGAATATATTCTTCGCACCCACTTTACTACCATGCATTCTTTTATTTCATCATAAAAAGGCTGATCTGCCAGCTGAAGATCCCTATACATTATGTTATTCATATCTTGATTCAAGTCTTCATTCAGCGGCATGGAAATTCTAAAGCTGCTACTAGTGGGGGTGACTTCAACAATATAAGCCACCTTAAGTGCATTTTGCATGGACAGCTGTGATGCAAAACCTAAAGCATGTGATTTCTTCTCACATGTGGTTTGAACTCTGGATTTCTGGCTGAATTCAACACAGAACATATCAATGTCATTTGAAGTGTACTCAATTTCAGTATTATCAAGTACTGAAAGAAGAAGCCGTTGCACAATGACATCTATATAGCGCCGTATTGGAGAAGAGGCCCAGGTGTAACTGTCCAGCTGTAAATCATAGTGGCCGATCCTTGAAAGATGAGAAGAGTTAGCACGCAAGACTTGTGCTTTGTTAATGAGCCTCTTAAGGTCAATTACAAGAGGAAGAAGCTGTGGATGAAGGTCATCGGTTGTGATAAGATCAACTATCCTGTGGATGTCTTTATCCTGAGCCGCAATCTCAAGATTTTTTAATACTGATGTCAATATTGGAAAAAATCCATTATCGAAAACCTCGTTTTCAGTATTTTGAGTTTGGTCGATCTCACTTAGGTCTGGCTGTTCTTGTGATTTTGGTGAGAAGTCACCAACATGTGATGACAAATGAATGGACATTGAAATCCAGGCCAAATTTCTGTCCTGAAAATCATGTAGCTGATCTCTGTCTGGCATGTCTTGACATCTAAGAGGAGCCAGGCTTCTGGTATTTCTGTCAGTAAGAAGCTTTTCAGCAACAAAATGATTAAACATGATCATCAGCTCTTCCACCAGTCTGTGTGATCGTCGACTTCCAACTACTTCATCCTCATCAGGCCGCCTGTAACACCAGTCTTCTTGTTTTCGCTCTTTTCTGTGAACTTCGGCAAAGTTGCATGCTATGGCAAGACAGCCCTCCAAAGTGTCAAAGCTCCATGAAGTGCCTGATGATTTTAGAATTTCCTCAGCAGCTTCATAGGAAAATTTCATTTTGGAGCAAATAACAGACTTGTAAAATGTTGTCTTTTGTATGTGATTTGTCTGTTTGTCCACTACTACCATCAGGGAAATACAATGTCGATTAAAGCCACTAAGTAAACTGAAGATGTCGGTGCTCAAGTCTTGTGGGAACATATGTGCTGGTTTAGATTTTGAAACATAGATTGAAGTACCCTGTTGCCGTGCAAATTTGTCCAGATCACTATCTTTAGGCACAAAGCTTGCAACATCAGCAATGTGAACTCCAATTTCATAGTGCTCTCCTAAATCTCTCACACTGATGGCATCATCAAGGTCTTTAGAACTTGAAGAATCAATAGTGAATGTCATTAACTCATGGAAATCTTCACGACCGTTTAATATTAGAGGTGATTGTTTCAAAATTTCCACATCTCTTTGAACAGACCCAGGGACAGTCCTGTCTAGTTTGTACTCTATCTCAAGTGTCTTCAACCCATCCTGTAATGAGGTAACTTTTGGGAGAACATTCACTACAACTCCTAAAGGATGATGAAAACGCTTCCCCCATCTTAACAATCTGACAACAAAAAGATGGTTTCTGCGGGTTTCCTCTGTAATTTTAATGAATCTCAAAGTTCCATGATTTCTTATGGCAATGTGGTCTGGTTTGTCCTTCCAAAATGGTGTGAATAATTTAGGGAAGCATATGTCAATTGGTGCCATCACCTGATTATCATATTTGTCCACAGTACACACAAACTCACTGGGCATCTCTACATGCTTGATTACTTCAGTTACTACTCCCATATAAGGACATGTATTATCAGTGGTCAAAATCTCGACACGTACTACATCTCCAGAAAGTGATTGCTTTAGATTTTTTCGACCATTTATTTGGATCTGTATACGTGGCTCATCAAGTGGTCTGGCAAAACCTAAATCAAACGTCTTCAGGACCAACTCACAGATATAGCTCTTCTGCCATGTCACATCAGGTTGAAGTACAGGAGGTTGCCTTTTTTTCAATTGCCTCACCACATTGTTTTCAAAACTGCCACTGTCTAAAATAGGAAACAAGCCATCCCCTGTTAATTTTATTTCTAAATCTTCATCTTCATCCAGGAGTGCTTTCAGTATAGGGTCCTCACTGTTGTCAGGTAACTCTGATGTAGTTGATTCACTATCACTGCTGTCTTCCTCAGTTCTCATGATGCTCGAGATCTCCAAAAGTTCTTGATTTAAATTGTCCAAAGTGAACTCTTTGGGGTTAACACTTCGTGTTCCAATGCAGTGATTTATGTAAGAATTCCACAGTCTCCAGCATTTTCCAAAATAAGGACAGCAAAGTGCAATGGCATCTCCTACAACAATCACTTGAGACTGAGCTCTGGTCATGGCTGTGTTCAGCAGGCGAACGTCATTGAAGAATTCAAGACGTGGTCTCTCGGTCATGTTCAGGCTGTCCTTGGTGTGCACAGTAGTCATGATGATTACCCTGAACTGTTTTCCTGTGAAAATAGTACTGGTGTAAATAAGTATGAACAGATTTTCTTAACATTCCCTCAAGTCAACACATAGCACAATGGTGAAGTTTTATAAATAGAATAAGTCCACCAAAGCAAACAAGATTTTGTCATGGAAATAAAGTGAGACCACACCTGGATCAGTTAAAAGTAAGTTAGAAGGATTTATTTATCGAAAAACAAATGATAAATCCAAAGTACAAACTCGAAAGGTTGTCAAAGCATTGATAGAGAAGGCTTTAACGCTTCTCTATTTATACCCAAAAAGTAAGACCCCCACTGTTGATGGGGCCTCTGTCTCCAAAACCACACACTATAATAGTTAAGCTTGCTGTTTTTTTTTTAAAGTTACAGCAGCTGCATTTGTGGTCAGACCATATAGGCCATCACCCAACAAACATCCTCAGGGTACATCTATGGCCCCTGAACTGCAGATGTTTCCTTTCCACTACTTCACACCTCTAACGATTAAGGTTCATGACCGTCTAAGCGACATTCTAGACTACACACTTAGCATGTTGCACGCCTCAGCTCCTGGATGTACTCAAAATGTACTCTTAAAATGATAAATAAATAAAAATAATAATTATAAATGTCTGTGAGAAAAGAAAATGTCTGAAATAATGCTGGAGGCATATTGCACAAAACAATTATTGAGTTTGAGGCTAGTAGATTGTGTGAGTGTGTGAAAACACATGAAACATAGTGATTCATACCTTGAACATTTTCTGCATTTTCCACAGTGACTTTATGCAGATTGTGCTCTCTGCGCTGTTTTAACTGTTTCCTTATTTCAATTACCTGTGGTGAAAAGAACTGTATGTTAATAATTATTCACTATAAAATATGTCATATTGTCAGATGCACAAAATGAACATTCTGCCATGTGCATTTTATGAATCGACCAATGAACTGATCAGTCGGTATGTTTGTCTATTTGTTTATCTGTCTGTCTGTCTGTTTGTCACTCAGGCCTACTTTAAAAAAAAGAACAGAGAAAAATATATAAAAGCTTAGCTTTTATTTTAAATACACTGAGGTATATCATCATTAACTGCTTCCTAATATGGTGTTGTTCCCACTTTCCTTACAAAACAGCTCCAAAACTGTGATGCACTGTGTATTAACTTCTTCAGTAATTTCAGCTACAGGCGCTTGTCTGTTAGATCGGACCACATTGGCCAGCCTTCTTTTCCCACTTGTATTAATATGCCTTGGTCACCCATGACCCTTTCACTAGTTTATTACTGTTCTTTCCTTGGACCACTTTTGATTGGTACTGACCTCTAAAGACTAGGAACAACCAACAAGAGCTACAGTTTTTGAGTTGCTCTGACCCTGTAGTTTAGCCATCACAAATATGGCCCTTGTCAAACTTAGTCAATATCATAAGCTTGAAAACGTTTCCTGCTGTTTGACAATACAATGTTGACTTGCTGCCTAATATATAACACCCAATACCAGGTACCATAATCAGTGTTATTCTCTTCACCTGTCAGAGGTCATAATGTTATGCCTGGTCGGTGTGTATATATATAAAATTCAGTTTTTTTTATTATTTTGAAGATTACATTTTTAAGGTTACTTAATCACAAAAATAGTTAAATATTTGTTTTTACTCAATGTATGATGTTTTTAAATATCCATTTAGGTAATTACACAAAATGTTATTCCAGATAATTACCTGACTCCCCTGGGACAGAACACACAATGATGATGGATCTTTTTGTTGCCAGTCACAAGGCCATTCCTCCAGTATGTTTAAAACAGCATCAACAACTGTTTGGATTTCAGCAGGATTGAACCAAGACATGGATCCTTTATCCAAATAGCATTTCCCTCTGACATGATAGAACTGCAGAGCATTTTGATGTGAGCATCTGTCTTTCCAACATAAAAATGTTTGGACACAAAGTCCACAATTTCTTGAGTGGAGCGGTAGTTTTCATTGAAG
>JAYDZG010000043.1:8716973-8727669 GCA_034509265.1 Microcambeva bendego
TCGCTTTAGCATGTAGCCCTCATGTGTATCCGGAGCTAGTGAATAGGAGACTGGTATGCTACCAAAAAGCTCTCCTGACATGGCATTTTTCAAGCCAGACCAATCATCAAACAGCTGCTCTTTTAAAGACATAGTCCCTCGTAGGTTCAGTCTAGGCAATTTTGGGGCATAGATAATAAATATAATTAATATTATATTCAGATCATTACAAAAACATAATTACACAAAGGGAACCTAAGCTAAACTCAACACACTTAGTAAAAATTGCATATTGTATTGTGTTTATGTTGGGAACAGTTTTTCAATATGTCCAGGCTTGTTTTTTGCTAGACCTTTGGAATATACATCTTATCAATAATAATCTCTATTCAAATCAAGCAATAATAAAACTGTTTCCAGGTAAACATTATGCTATTATGCTGATTAAATATGTATTTTGGGCCAAACATTCCCTACAAGTTTTGCTACAGAACAACAAAAGCTTCAATTCAGTTCATTGTCTTTAACCCCTTATCCTAATTAGGGTTGGGAAGGGGTGCTGGAGCCTATCCCAGCTCTTCAACGGGCGTAAGGCACAAGGTAACATCCTGGATGGGGCACCAGTCCATCACAGGTACCTACAGGACAATTCAGCGTCTCCAATCAACCTGGTAGCATGTCTTTGGACTGTGGGAGAAAACCCACACCGACATGGCTAGAACATGCAAACTCCGTACAGATAGGACCTAGATTGCCCCACCTGGGGATTGAACCAAAAAAATAATAATTAAAAAATGTCCTTGTTCAATTTTAATATCATTTCATTAGTTTGTTCAATCAATCATTCATTGGGTTGGCTAGGTCGGAGTGAACAAGCCAGCTAGCAAGGTGCATTCGTTGGCAGACAATGTTTTGTCGGGCTGATCTGAAGTTATTTGATAGAGCATCCTCTCTTTGAATGACCAGCTCACTGATCGGTTCACAAGGTTATCAAACACAGTCATGGACTATTTTTTTAATCTCCAGATACCTTGTGTCTCTCTGGACTGTGGGAGGAAACCGGAGCACCCGGAATAAACTCACATACCCATAGAACTTGCAAACTGCAAACAGACTGCAAACAGACCCAGACTACCCCCTGGGGATTGAACCCAGGACCTTCTTGCTGTGATGCAAAGATGGATGCAGGTTAAAGTATGTAAGAAAGGTAATACTGCATATTTTGGAACTTACTATCTCCAATTTAAGAAAATGTAAGACATCCAGACGTGATAGTAAAAAAGAAGGAGGCCTCAAAGGTTTCCACGACAATAAAATATGTCTTGATTATGAGGATGTGAAGACATCTATCTAATCCCAGAATAAGGGGACAGCATGGTGGCTAACTGGGTAGCACTGTCGCCTCACAGCAAGATGGTCCTGGTTTCTATCCCCAGGTGGGGCGGTCAAGGTACTCCCCAGGCATGTTCTACCGCGTTTGTGTGGGTTTACTCTGAGTGCTCCGTTTTTCTCCGACAGTCCAAAAACATGCCTTTGCGGTGAATTAGAGACACAAAACGGTCCATGACGGTGTTCAATAGAACTGTGTACTGATGAAACTTGTGTAATGAATAACCATTTCTTTTCATGAATTTCACCAAAGTGTAAAACATGACGTTAAAATCTCAAATAAACAAAAAAACCTGGATAAGCAGGGCATAGTTCTTTTTTAAAATCAATGAAATTGTAATGCAATTCTGTGTCTGTTTGTAGCCCTACATGTTGTGGCCCATGTTGAAATAAATACAGTAAGAAATATACTCTATTTACATATGAATCTGTTCAAAAAAAACAACGTTTACCTGCTAACCAGCTGATCTTGTGTTTTTTCTTCCTGGTAGAGAAAGCAGTGCATTTTATCTTTATAATTCTGATGGTTGACCAAGTCAGTACCAATCATTACTGTGCTTAGTTGATTTTTCTTCAGATGGCTGTACTTTTTTAGTAGTTCCTGGTGTGCCTCAGATGTTTTATGATATGGGATGATTTCCACAGTTTCCTCATGCCAGACAATTGGCAACTGCGTGTGTTGTGTATTTTCTAACTCTCTCATCGATGAATCAGTACCCTGTTGAGTTCCCTCATTTCTTTGGTTTTTCTCAGGTTGTGGACACAGCTGAGAATGGACAACCTGCCCGACTTTGACTTTCAGTTCTTGCAACAGAACTGGCCTCATGTCAAAATCCAACACTAAACATTGCTCGTAGACTCCTGGGCGGTCACATGTGAAGAACACTGTAATTTCATAAACTAAACACACACACACACACACATAATTAAATTGAAATGAATAATGTGTATGAGTGTGGTTATATTTACACTGAGGTTATAAAAGTTTTAAAGCCACATAAATAAAATGCACTCAATAAAGCTTCTCTTACGCCTTTATTTTATGATTATTTATTTATAGAAATTTCTTAAACACCTTACTTTTTATAGAGTTTGATGTGTCTTGGGTGCCAAACCAAAGAACGGTGGAATTGAAGTTCTCTTCATTGCTGTTCTTATGCAGTGCAAATGTTGCACCTACATCGCACCACAGTAAAGCAGCCACTTTCAATTCCAGCTGGAGGAAAGGAAATATTTAAATCAGTTAATACATTTGAGTAATCCATGTCAAGATTTTGCAAGAAACAAAGATTATTTTCATTTGAAACCATGAATTAAAATAAAAAACAAAAAAGTCAAACCTCAGTAACAATCTTGAATTTCCATCTATGTGATGTTTTTTCTTGTTCTACAGATATACAGAGTCCCATGTCACAACTAACCGATACTCCTGAAAGAGATTCCTTCATCTATCACACAAATCAAACAGAAAATAGAGCCAGCATTGTAAATGCATCCGTTTAAGCATTTATTTCATGTATGGTTTTCCATGGGATCCATTTTCAATCTTTACTCAATGTTTAAATGAAAAAAGTAACCTCAAATTCCTTGCCTTATAAGACAAATTCCTTGCCTTACAACATATAGAATAACACATTTTAATTAGTTCACACTGTAGACCCCCTCTACACATTTATATTACACATGTGGTGTTCAGGTACACTGGACCCTCAGTCCACTGTCTGTGTATGAGAAAGAGAGACAGAGAAACAGACATAAAGAGAGGCAGACAGACTGAATGACATACATAGAAAGAGACAGATACACAGACAGAAAAAGAGAGAGAAAGACATTTTGATCATGATTTATTCTTTTTATTCATTGTCTCAACTAATGGATGGTACTGTTATATAATTATGTTCCAACATAGGCAAACAGTAAATGTTAATCAAATATTTTGTCTTCATTGCTTGTAAACGTTTTAAAGTAAATGCACAACATAAACATTTTGTTTTTTCAATTAGTTTTGGGTGTATTGATTTAAAAATGTTTATTTATACTGTATGTTTCTTTTTTGCAAAAATCTACTGTATCCAATTACTCTGATTGTGTAACGCTTTGCCTCCATCCATATATCCCTCCACTGCTGAGGAGTCCCATGTCCCCACTGACTGCAATTTTTTAACCTGCATGAGGTGACTTCATATGCAGATCAGCCTTGTCCATGAAGAGCATTATTCTTTAACTTGGCGTAGGGGCCAGATGAGGTCATAATATCACCAGTTATGAGGAACCAATCGTTGGTGCCCAGCCCTGATTCGAAATCCCAGCTCAGGTGTGTAACTGTATTTTACCACTGCACCACCTGATTGCCCTTTTTTGTAATTTAATGTAATATTTTCTATAATTTAGTACTTAATTAGCTTAACGCCAAATAAATGTACTGCATTGATTTGGCCAGTGAGTATTTTGTAAACTAACAAAAAGTTTGCATACTATTGTTTCTTTCTTTTCCTTTTGCCTGTATTCTTCTAGTAGCGAGTCCTGGTAAGACAGAAGACCCTGCGTAGATGCTACTCGGGCTTTCCTCCGTGCGTCTCTGTGTCGATCTGTCCATTCCTGAAGTTCTTCCACACTGTGCGCCTTGACACAGCTATCGCCATACTCACAAGTCGCCAATCTATGAAAAGAGTTTAAAATGTTACTGTTTTTGTTACCTCAGACATGACAATATATTAAAAGAAATATATGAGAAGAAATGAATTCCTACCTTCGACATAGCTTAAAAGACTTGCTTGTTGGTGGTGGGTCACGAAATGTCCATGTGGATGATGAATCTTCAAAGATCAGTTTCCTGTGTTTTGCACTAAAGCAGTGATTCATAAAGTCCTCGAGTCCTGACAGCTGACATTTACAAACATGACAGTAGTGCTGCTGTTTTTGCTCTTGCAGTGCTGCACGTGAGCTAGCCGCAGATGCCTGCGTCTGCTGCATCTGGGAAGCACGGAGCAAAGCTGAACGAGTAACACTCCCGCTATTCTCTACCTTCCACACAGACATCTCTATTTCACTATGGGCAAACCAGCATCTGTGAGCACCGTGCCAGCATGGCTCTCCCTTCTTTACATACCTACAGAACTTCCACTGCCAAACATTGCGTTTTGGGACGGGCCTGATCTCATTATACACTTTAGTCTGCTCGTTTATATGGCAAAAGACAAGAACAGGACTCCAGAAATGTCCAGTTTCACATGTCTCTGATAATCTCAATGAGATTTTTTGTGGCCCGTCATGAAAACAGGTTTCACAGAGTTCAACAAACGTTCCCTGGTATCTAGAGAGAAAATCTTTAAGAACTGCATGACATCCTGAAGCTTCCTGGTCAACTGGAGTTGTGGCATTAATACTCAGTAGGTAGATTAGCTGACCAAGATCGATGCATTCCCTTTTAATAAAGTTCCACACTGCAGCTTCTTCATTACTTCTGGCGAAGGTGCATTTATCTCCATGCATTTTGCAACCTCTTCCCTCCGTATAAAACCAGCAAACTGCATAGATCGAAGGTTTGGGGAATTTTGGTGGTAAGGCCACATGCTTCCATTGGTTATTATCATCTTTTTTTCTGGCCAATAGAATGTTTTTAGAGCACTGATGGGAATGATTCACGAGATCAAAGGAAATATCAGTCCTTCCTTTACAGCACTGGCTACAACATACACACAAGTCAAGTGTCTGTTGTATACGTAACATGTTGATATCTCCATCAAGAGGCACTATCACAGACCTATTAGAATCAAAATAAAAACAAATTGTTTATATTTATTAATGTCAAACATTACTCATGAAGAGCCAACAATCAAAAATCAAAAATGCCCCCCCACACACATACATATAAAGTGCTGTGAAAAGTCCCCCCTTACAGATACATTATGTTTTTGACACTTAAAAGTGTCAGATTAATAACCAAATTTGAATATCAGAAAAAGATAGCCTGATGCAGTTTTCAATGATTATTTCATTCCACCAACCTGAGGCTATGTGGAAAAAATAATTGCCCCCTGTGATTATGCCTATGTATGGCTTTTTTAGACTGATAAATGTCAATGACTTTGTTTCTCATCTGTTCGGGGCATAATATCTTGCTTTTAGATATCTTCTAGCCTACTTCATGTTGTCAGACAGGTTCTATTTTATGTGGTTTCTTGATTCTACAGGTCTGGCAGTAATCAGGCCTGGGTGTGGCTAGTGAAATTGAACCCATTAGCTATACACATATTTCACATAGGGCCAGGTTGTTTGGGATAGATTTTACCCTTAAATAATGAAATCATTTAAAAACTGCTTTTGTAGTTAATCTGTAAAGGGGAAAAAGAAATCTGTAGGGGGGGAAGGGGGGGTAGAAATACTTTTTACAGCACTGTACGTATGATTTAAACTAGTTAAATTGATTAATTATCTGGAATAAAACAGCATGTAACTACTGTAATTACACTATGTAATTTATGTAATTGGACTAAACTAAAGCACATCTAATGGATTTAATATAAGGTTATTTAAATGACTCAATTTCAATTTTAAAATAACACTATCATAATAATATACACTGTATGGACTAAAGTATTGGGACACCCTGAAATCCACAACAACATGAAACTAGTTTACTACAAAACCAATCTTTCTTAAAGCAAATTTTGAAAAACTGTATTTGCATTGGCATTAACTAATAAATATTGATGATCAGGCTTGTTGCAATATGGCAGGTTTACTTATTAAGTTTGCTCTTTGGAACCTCCCTCAGATTATACAAATTATAATTGCATAATTATGTAAAGAATAAGGGCTTAGAACTCAAACAATAGGTTGTACTAGAAACCAGGGTGGACAGAGAGAACTTTCTAAATAGAAGTTAATGAGTCATAGAAAAAAAAATTAGGTGAGGCAACCCTGAAATTGACAATGGGGAATTTCAGAAATCTTGCAGCATATATACATCTTTGTGTTTTCAGTAAGCGAATTTAATAATAGCTCTAAGTTTATCATTTAATAATGGTATACATGCAGCATATAAACATAATTAAATACAAAAATTTAAATAACATAACAGTGAACTTAAGGGGCAACCACTGGCCACTGACTTAATACAAATAAAATAAAGGTTTTTCTATTACAATGTTATTTTAATTATCAGATTAGTATTCAAAAAATGTTATAGATATTTTAATAATTTATTTAGTTAATTTATTTACAAAGTGAAAAGTAATATGAATGCAGGTTCAACATTGTACATGCATTGTACTGGACAGGGTGCCAGTCCATCGCAGGTAGCTGCAGGACAATTCAATTCCGCCAATAAACATGGTGGCATGTCTTTGGACTGTGGGAGGAAATCAGAGTACCCGGAGGAAACCCATGTTGACATGGGGAGAGCATGCAAACTCCACACTCCACATTGAACTGAGACAGAGTGATACGTATGAATCCCACCAAATTTAACATAAAATATTTGTTCACCCATCACTGTTTCTATTGCTTTACAAAATAATCCATTTCACATGACCGATAGAAGAATACACATACCACTGAAAGTCCACTCTGGGTTTTCCTGGTTTCCTACAACAACTCACCATATGCAAGTGAATGGTCAGTGCATAGCCTTGTGATTTTGTTTTATGAAGGTGCAGGATGCCATGTCATGTTTGTGTGAAATTATGAATATTCTTATTTTAAAACATACAGTTGAATATCACTATGGCATGATGCGTTACATCTAAAACTAAATAAAAAAGAATACAAAACATATTAATATCATGAGCTTAGGGATAGTAGAGGGTTTAAAAACAGACTGATGGACAAGTTGAGTGAAGACTTGTTGAATCTGTCTCTAAAACAGCCATTGAATTAAGGCACTGTTGTAAGTAAAATTAGGTGTTTAGCATCCTGTTAAAAGTCATAAAAGCATATTTAAACTTCTGTAAATACAAAAAATCTAGATCAAAAATGCAACATGTCTAAACAAAATCGATTATTATGAAAGGGAATGAATTACTATGTCTGCAGTAACACACACTAAAGTACATTTAAAATAAGCAAAATGATGTAATAATGAAAGAGATTTGCGAGAAATAATATGCTAATTTAAGCATGAAGCTGTATTATTGAATGCACTGACAAAAGGTATCTGTAGGGTAATTATATGCTGCTACAACAACATAAACTGGCGATTATCCAAGTTTCTTAAAAAACAAACCTCTGGGTGAACTCAGACAAAATAAAAAAAAAACTGTTGCTAGGACCACCCGGATAACACATTACACTAGTCCTGGGTATTTGTACCAACTTAATTAAAATCTTTTCATATGCTTATGTTTACATGGCAATACGCCGGTTGGAAGCACCTTTTTACAGTTAGTTTTATCAATGTTTTTTTTTATTATTGAGCAGCAATTGTTCAATGTACACAATTAGCATAGAGGTTATGTGTTAAACAATAGAAAACTCTGACTTACCTTTGGATTCCATTTTTATTTGTAATCTATCGTAAACAATAAGTGTTAAAATAGTCCTGCTAATCCCGGTGAAGTAAAAAACTCCTTCCAGTAAACAGTGTTTATACGCGGAAATACAGCAAAGCCCGTTTAGTCTTAGTTTCAGTTTCGATTATTCGAAACAGGCCGCGCGCACGCACGCACGCGCACGCGCACATAAACACAAATCAAGTTTAGTCCTCACTGGCAGCAGCGAGGGCTTCTGTTTCCCAACACAAACACATTCTTCACAGTGTATTACATTAGATTTCGACCAATGACAAGTCTTTAAGACATCTAACCATTGTTTATTGTTACATTTTGTTAAACATTGTTTATTTAAAATAATGCATTTCTTTGTTTAGACAATATTTTATTTGCATAGTACATTAATCAATAGAGAATAAGAATGACAGAAGAACACAAACACAAAAAAAACATTAAAGTATCCAGTTATTTAGTAACTAATGTGCATGTCTGAGTGTGTGTGTAATGGATGTTTTTAAATGTATAAATAGGATAAATAAAAAGGTTATATTTACAGTAAGGTCATAAAAGTTCATTTATATTTTAAAGCCATATAAATAAAATGTACTCAATGAATGTTATGTTTTGACTTAATTATATATTATCATTTTCTTTAGATTTAAAATTTCTGTTTAAGTGTTTGACCAAAATGAATGTCATATTTTTCTGTTCTATTATAGTTCTATTTTATATAATAATAATATTACATCACTTCTCATTTTGGTAAAAACACACACTCATAAATTGGAAAACTAAAAAATGAGATTTTTTTTCAAGTTAGTTCAAAAAACGTGCCAACCGGATGTTCTGTGCAGAATCTATAACACAATTCTTTTCTTCATAATGCTTCAGAAGTTTTTCCCAAAGTTTGCTGCATCGGAGCAGGTCCTGATTCCCTGAGCAAATATGAATGAAACAAATTTTAATTTAAAGATTTTATCACAACACTCATATGATTTGGATGAAACGTGTGTTTTTGTTAGTCCACCTGTTGACCTAACTAGAAGGTGAAGCAGTTTGGGCAAGAATTTTAATAAATTGGTGGTAAATAGATTAATACAAATAATGTTTTCTGTTCTGTGAAACCCATTGTAATCAAAATAATTGCTCAGAAAATATCTTGCTCAGATTTCTCGACAAAGAGAAGTTTCCTTTTTCTTTTATTTGTATTTAGACTTTAAAACCTTGCTTGCAATAGTACAATCGTTCAATGCAGTAAACTGATTGAACAGAGAGAATATTTGATTGTATGGCATGCCCTCTTGTTTATCCTGGCCACTGTGGTCTTGTGCTACCTGAAAATACTTTGTATGAGGCAGTAACACACAACGAGGTGCCAAATCCACAGGGTGCCAAATACAATCATCTGTTTTAACAAAGGGAAATCTACTGAAGTGATAATTACCATTTAAATATTTTGAAAGGTAGCTGGAAACCAATTTAAACACAGGCAGAAAATAACTAAGTCAAAGGCAGCAGGTCCTTACAACCAACAGACAGTAGCATCCACAGATATGTATTAAGTCAAGGTTGCTTTAATGTTTATGTTTGTTACTCACCGATGATGCACAGCCCCTCTTGTGCTCTGGTGATGCCCACATTAACTTGGTGAGGGTCGATTACAAACCCAAGTTTCTTTAAAAGCCAGCTTTTGGGTGGATCTTCTTCAATTTCCGCTTTAGGGCAAGAGCGAACTGTTGTCAATATGACGTACCGCCATTCACTTCCTGTAACAAACAAAAATGTTATTTTTATGTTTTTAATTACATTTAATGAAATTACATAAAATTATATAAAGTCTCACTGTAAAATTGACTAGTTCCAGGAAAACTAATTTCAATTAATCTATTTCAAAATAATTCCTAATTTCAATTTTAAGATGCTATAATTTTAGTTATATACACATACATATTGGAATGAAACAATGAAAAAATGGATGTTCCTCTAGAACCAATAGTCTTTATTAGTTAATACATTATACTTCTAAGCGGCAGGCCTGGGGCAGCAGTGAATAAATAGGTCATTTCTAACTGAGGCTTAATTTAGAGGAGAAAATGCAGTTTAGTAACCTATTTCACAATTTTTCCTATTATTGTTCTTCATTCATTCACTGAAAGTTACTACAGATACATCATGTTTTCATTGTCACTGTAGCTACAATTCACTGTGCGAAAGGAAGGAAACAGACAGGTGACAATTTGCCAGTCCATCAAAGGGCACACACACAGGCCACTCCACCTTGTGAGTAATAATACAGTGCTACCCACTGATCCACTGTATTACTATTTTGCAAAAAAACAAAATACAGTAGAGTTGTCAAAAGTAAAGTTTAAACATTACCGGAGAAGACGGTACTACAAAGACAGATGAACAGTATATACATTACCTTGACTCTTCATAATAGTATTGACTGTGATGTTTTGAATTTTGTATTCCAACAGGATATCTTTTATCCTTTTAACCTGGGCATTGTATGGCGTCAGGATGGCAATGTCCTTTTCTTTGACCTTAGCCCTAATCAGAGACATTGCAATTCTCACCTGAAACAGAAATATTTTAAATTTATTTCAAATTAAATTTGTTCAAAACTGGACTCATATTCTGTACCAGGGGCTGACAAGCTGGCCTGTGGGTCAAAACCTGTCCGTTGCCTATTCTGAAAATAAAGTTTTATTGAAACACATCCACATTCATTGATGTACATATTATTTATGGCTGCTTTTATGCTAAAACAATGGTAGAAATGAGTAGTTGGCAATGCATAGCCAGAAAAGCCTAAAGTATTTACTCTCTGATCT
>JAYDZG010000043.1:8760139-8776442 GCA_034509265.1 Microcambeva bendego
CACGCCACATTGCTGCAGTAATCCAGGCCAAAGTAGCCTCAACTAAATATTGAGTGCTGTACATGCTCATACTTTCAAGTTCATAATTTTCAGTTGCCCAACATTTCTAAAAATCTCTTTTTTTTTGTTTTGGTCTTAAGTATTATTCTAATTTTCTGAGATACTGAATTTGGGGTTTTCAGTAGTTGCCAGTTATAATCATCAAAATGAAAAGAAATAAACATTTGAAATATATCAGTATGTGTGTAATGAATTAATATACAAGTTTCACTGTTTGAATGAAAATACTCAAATAAATCAACTTTTTCATGATATTCTAATTTTATGACCAGCACCTGTGTATATATAAACAGAGTTTACAGAGTGATTTCATTGTTTGTCACAATCATTTGGTGTGTTCTGCTGAATAGATAAAATAAATTGCCTAAAACTGCAAGTATTAATATAAAGATGTATTAGTTACACCAGTAATATTGTACAACACAATATAATTAAATAAACAGAATATAAAGTCGTATCTTGATTTTATTGTCCGCTCACAACAAGAACTAAACGAGCATAGTCAGTATGTTAATCTACCAGCACATTAATCCCGAATATTTAATCTAGCTCATGTTTTAACCTATGTGTTATCAATCAGTAAACAATCAGTTTTGCTGGTTTTTAAAACTCACAGATAACGTGGATAACGATTTAAAAATGAGATTAAAATATATCGTAATTACACAACGCGTTTCGTCATTTTCATAATGTTGAGGCATCCGTACTGAGTGGAGCAGCCGTTTGAGTTTTGTTTCAGCGTTCCTATGTTCATCTATCATTTAAACTCACTGCAAGTTGGGTGGCTAAATTCGTGGATTGGTGAGAAAGGCAACATATTAATGCAAACTACACAACACCGCTTAAAAAAGAGAATATATAACAATCAAAGTAAGTGAGGCTTCCGCACTTTGAGCAGAGTAGCATAGAAGCACATGAACAAATGCTTACCAAATAAAGCAGGTTGGTGTTCACTTTACATATATATATTTGTCTTTTCTTTTTTTGAAAAAATAAAAAGAAGAATAAGGTAAGAATTCTTTGCATCATACGTACGGAAATAGCATTAATTTTACGGAAGAATAGTATAAATTAAATGTACGTAAAGTAAGAACGCACCTTACGCACTTCGCGCATCCTACGCAAATTCTTCGGAGCATGCGCAGTGAGTGTTCTTTTAAACGTCAACAGGCATTTACATTTAAACAAACAAGGACAAACGTATTCAGCCTTTATTTAAAATGTACTTCAGAAGTGATGAGCAAGTAAAGCAACCAGAAACTACCAATATGATCGCTACTGAATTTAACTGACGATAAATGCCTTTCGCTCAGTAATTTGCAACCATGGTGACCCTAAATGGATCGTAAATCGCTGGCAAAAGTAATACATTATTGACCAAATTTTAACAGTACCAATATTAACCTGTAGATGGTAGCATTGTATCGTGCAAGTCACATGTTTAAAGGCAAGAGAAACTTGCACAATTGGTAAGACAGTAATATAGTCATATTGTGACATATACATCCGTGGAACAAAACAAGACAACGCTTCAAAATTATTAGTCTTTATATTTGGATATGTGTTTGACCAAAATATCAGTGTTGTTTAATTATATTTTAATCGTTATTCTAGTTTTAAGAATAGAACACTCTTTTTGGTCAAACACATTAAATGTTAAACTAGATCACTGATGTTTTTTTGAAGTGGTCTTTTATTTTTTCCAATGGCTGTGTGTCATGTTTTTCAGATGATATAAGCTGTGGAGAGTTAAAAAGAACCAGTGGTAATCATGAACCAGAACTAATAATGAACGAGATTTCCTCTGTAGATGTGCATCAAGAACATCTCTGCACAGTCCCAGTGGAACACTAATGCTTAAGTAAGACCATTAACACACAATGTATTTGTAAATGTTCGATGTGTCTATGTAAACATTTTGATGTTGCACTTCTAAACAAAAGTTGGTCAGAAAATATTAGCATTAGTTATAAATGCACAAAATCAACAATTTTTGTAATAATACAAAGTTTATTATACAGTTCCCATGGATTTAAATGACTACACAAGGGATATGCTACATTACAAAAGCTATATTTATGGCATTAAGTGTTTTAAAACATGCTGGCAAGCATTATGTTCCTGTAAGAAAAAAAGTGCCTCTTGTGAAAAACAATCGTGTTTGACAGTAGACACAATGTAAAGACCACTGTGTTTTCAGAACAATTGCATTCAAGTTACAGACTTTGCGAAGACAGTGTTGTTTGTTTTAATCAAAGCTTGGTTTCATGTTTTTATGTGAACATAAATGCAATTTAAATGCAACATAGATGCAATTGCCACTTCAGACAAAAGTTGATAAGAAACTAATAAGGCTAGCGGATTACATCATGCATGAAATATTGATTTAGCTCTGTATCTGTCTTTTCTGTTTTGATCCTTATGTGTATTTTTTTTTCTTTTAGCAGATTTACACAGCCATGATTTAAGCTGCAGTGATGAAGGTATCTTCCCGCACCGAAAAGTTAGTCTTTATAGACGTGCTCTGATTTACCTGTTTAAAATCTCTCATTATGATGATGCTAATGATGTAAAAATGTTGTTAACCTGGGAGTGTATTTGGACATTTGAACCGAGAACGTCAGTGTCATGGAAAACATTCCCAGTAGAAGAATAACATTATTACAAATTGTTTTGTGAATTGTCGTATCCATGACTGTGTTCAGTATAAAACTTGTGAAAAGATTAACATTGAGTAATGAATTACCGTTTGTGTGTCATGAATGTAACAAAAAAGTGTAAAAATATGACGTTAAAATCCAAATAAATAAAGAAGTTATTAAGAAATTTATGTTGCAGTTAATGTGTGAAATAATCAAACATCCAGTCAGCTGTGTAGCAGCTTTATAGCTACTGTGGTATAATGTTATTTAAAAGACAAATTTGGCATTTTGTGAGATGTGGCAGTTTATTTTTTTAAACCCACTATTGAGATCAAGGTTCAAACATGGACTGATTGGCCAGATGCTGTACAGAATCCATTGTCCATGTCTGAGAAGGGAAATGTTTGTCTGTTGTTTTGATGATGTGTTGGTGCAACAGCATCAGGTGCTCAATATAACCAAACATGTATCCACTTATTACTGATCTCTGTTTTAGCGTGCCAACATCTTCTAGTCTAGTGAATTGTCACCTTACCTAGTATTCATCCATGCATCTATCAAGCTGAGCAATTTAATGCATTTACCCATTTATTCTAAGAAAAGCTGAGATTTACCTGTATTTAAATCTAACCATCCAAAAAAAAAAACAAGCCAATGCATTTTTTCAGTGACGTTAATCACATGCAACATAAATCATGGCTGCTTGTGTCTGCCAATCTAAGCATTAAATTAAAAGTAAACACTAGTTGTACGTGATGTGATTCAATAATACATTCACAAACATGAAGTAGACACTTATACATTACAGAACATGGGCCAAACATCACTGTGTTATCTGTGTTAACACCAAAGGCAAAAAGCAAAGTACGGTATAATCTTTGGAAAATCAAAGGATTTTTTTAAACCAAGCAAGGCAGCTGTGATAACACAATATGCAATAAAAAATAAGTCATTAAATATGACAGATATTTCCAAGGTGTACAACATCCCAAGACACCTTATTGTCTGTGTGCTCAAAAGCATTCCACATGGTTTTCCAACACTTTGTATTGCTCTTCGTAAATGCACAAGTAAGAAGTGTCTGTCTGTTTATATTCAACTGTATGTTAACCGGTCAACCTGTCAACTGTATGTTAACCTGATTTATTAGCCTAAAAGCGATGTTTAAACCTTGCATTTTGTGGTTTATGATAGAAAATCAATAATGAAAATTCAAAATCCAGAAACCTTCTCTGCCAGTGATGGATCAAATAATAAAAAGATTTTCTTTGAAATGTTAGTTTAATTTTGATGGAAGACAAAACTTAGCAAAATAAAGGTTTCCTCTTTGAAATGCACTTTGTGGAAAAAAAAAAGTTCTGGGAAAATTATATACAGTGGGCTGAGCAATGTCAGTAACAAGCAAATTATGTTACTATAGTTGCTAAAGTTACTATATATGCCGATACAAGGACACTAAAAGTGTTTATAACATTGTTGAATTATTTTCAGTGTACTGCAAAATTAAATATAGAATGCTTGGCTCCCTATGCAGGAGGTGATGGGCTGGACTTGATATGCTTAATTAATCCCATGAAAAGATGTGTCAGAATAATTTTTCAGCAGATGTCTGTTCCCTACAAAAAAGGATCCAATATAAAGGTCATGTAGTTATGAAAACTGCATGACATGTTGCTGTCTGAACACTAGTACGTTCTTAATATAATTGAGTCATTTGAATCAACAGTTGCCCTCATTGAGTATTTGAGTTTGGGAATGGTAGACTATTTGATCCTATAAAATTTGTTCAACCGTTTTATAACTTAAAAATTGCAGAATAGTAGATATAAAGCTTGAAAATAAATATATTGATTATATTGGCTGCATGCAGTCATTAGCGCGTAGCTGTACTGAAATTCAACATGCTAAGAAGGGTCAAATCAAATCCTATAACTAGACACCCATCTTAGGTTGTACTTTTCAACGTGCAGATTTTCAGTTATAGGGGAACGTTTATTTGCTTCTGCTGCAGCATGTGCTCTATTTAAAAATGGCAGCAAAAATATGGTCTAGGCTTGTGTGATATATAACATATAAGACCTGACATGATCCTATTCTGCCATAATGTCATTGATTACCAGTGGTTTGCATAGGGACTAATTTTTTCTCTCAAGCATCTCTTTTTCTTTTTCCACAGAGCTTTAAATGTGAGGTCATGAAGCACTTGGTAGACCATGACTGAAGCTATATTTTGTTTCTTGCTAAGCGCACTGTGATAACATTAATTGCTGGTGACCAAAACACCTAGTCCACTCTATGGCACTAAACGACATTATATCGTTTTAAATCGTACAAATTCAGAGGTACGGTAAGAGAGGTAAGAGGTGCCAAGTTGTTCCTTGAGGCTGAAATATGTTTAACAGTTTTTAAATCATTGATCAATCATTTTAACCAACACAAACACATACATTAATCAAGAGAGCAAGACAAACTGGAAGTTATGTTTAAAAAAAAAAGAATTTAAAGTAGGATCAACGGGATGACATGAAAATGGCAAACTGTAACACTCAGTGCACAATGAAGAACTCAGAAGGTGTAGACTGTTAAACAGTTCTAATAAAAGAGAACATGATCTACTTTCTAGTCTGTGCCTCAGAGCATTCCATAAAGGTTTGACTTCTTCTGGGTGCTTATTTAACCAATCCCCCTTCTTTGCATATTCCTAATTGAATGTGAAAAATTCATTTGTAATGGGCATTTTAATTACATTTTTTAAATGTATGTTGGCTGCTGTTAAGTCATCTATCACTGAATAGAACATGCTGCCAGTAATTTCATGACACTTGCTGAGTTTGTAATTTCATCACTTTAAAGTAAAATTACCTTTTTATTATTTTGTTCACCCCTCTATGACAACAGTCTAGATATACATAAATGAAAAGGTAACTATTTTGGGGATACCATTTATATATCCTGTAGTTTGAGACAGCTCTCGAAGCATCTTTCCTTTGCTGTGACACACTGGTCTTGAGCACAAGCAGGGAAATTATATAGCACACAAGCCTGCTGTGAACTAAAATATTTTAAACGTTAGGTAAAGGTTTAGGCGCAAATAAAAAAGTAAAAAAGTCAAGTATTACAGTACAATCAAATATAAATAATTAAATAAATAGGTAATATAGTGATAAGTATAATTACAGTGTTTAATGGGAATAATATTACCTTCAAGTGATGTAAATATTTGTATACATTTTTCCAAATGTTTTGTCAATATTTATCATAATATTATTGATACATTGTGTATATATCAGAAATCCTTTTTTTCCAGAGAACAAATGTTCTGAATGAAATATTAAACTTTCATCTTTGAGCTATAAGTTTGTATAAAATAAACTGTATAAATACCCCTCATTCATGCAAATTATTAAACCCAGTATTTACATATAAACGTTAAACTCGAGACAGTAAGATATTGTAAATTTCATATATAAGTAATGTGCTTACATTTTGCTGGAGCATTAAATGTGATATTTATAAAAAGGTGTTTTTAAAGTGGCATGTTTTAATAAGCACTCATTATGTGGAAAACAAGGGAGATGTCCTGTTTGAGAATAACAGGACTTTATGGCTAGATTTCCTGTGTAATACCAGGTCTAAAAATTACAGTGTAGTGAGGGTGTCTCAGGTTAAGAATATTAGATTTTATGTGCACATTTTGCCTGACCTTTAGCATTTCTCCTGCTAGTTTTTCTAGAAAGGATGCAACATGACTATGCAGTAAACGCTTGTCATAAGAAATTATCCATGGCACCATCATAGGTAACAGACACAAGTACCTTCTTTCAAAGTACCAGAAAGCTCCACCTTTCGGCAGTTGGCATTATTACCAGGATTGTGTTGGCGGACCTATAACAATTAGCAATAGCAGTAATTTCACAGCATATTCAGCCTTTTACCATAGATGCCTTGCGCTTGTCATCCCTCCAGGGTAACCTAGTTCGCTGGCTTGTTTCAGGATTTATTTTGGGCCAGACCAGCCTCTGTCTCCATACGCACCTTCCCCAGTGGCAGAGCGAGGGGAAGGTGCACACAGCTCTGAGTCTGTATCCGACTCGGCCTCAGCGATGTAGGGTCTCACTTTGGAGCAACGGGTCACCCCACTGAAGTATGCATTGTTCAGATAGTCTAAATTCTCCTTAGACTGTGAGATACTAAAGCCACTGAAGGATCGCTCCAGCTCGTCATGATCCACAGAAGGAATGGAGACAGAGGTGTCACTTTCAGCACCTGCTTGTTGCTGAGACTGGGCACTAGGCTTTACCTCTTCTATAGCACTGGCACGAGAGCCCCGGGAGGCACCGTTATGGCCACTGGAGGAGCGCTCGTGGGCTGGAGGGGGTGGGATTCGTACCAGAGAGGCTTCCTCCACTGGGGAGGGGCCTTGGCACTGAGAACGTTCGGGAGGAGCATGGGTATGCCAGGAGGTGGATGGAGGGCAGTGACTCTGGTTGACACGAGCAGATGGAGGTGGGTCAAGGTTCTTCTGACCAGCTGAGCTATTGGAACGAATAATCTTGGTAATGGAGCCAGACTTCTCCATGTGGTCAATTGGGCTATGGTAGGGTGGGGCAGGGTCAGGCTCCTTGGAACCAAAGTAGGCATCTGTCTCCGACTGTGGTATTCCCATTCGCTGGATATAGATGTTCACCAGGAAGTCCAGTTTTCTTTCCATTGACATTACCTGTGAGAAGGTGAAGTTTGAACAACATACAACCACAAATACAACCAGAGAGTATAATCAATTCATGGAGGCTTACTGAAAAGTAGAATTTCACAGAATGTTCCTATGAGGGTTCTTCTTAAAATGTTTCCTCACTTTACTTATTCAGACATCAAAAAACATCACTTTTACTATATGTATTATAATGAACTTCATTTACTGCAGAAACGTTTTTGGTTGAGCACATAATCACATGAAAATCTTCTTCCACTTAAAGCTTTTTGAGTCTGGTGCTAACTAGTCTGGCGCTAACCCCAGACTATAATCTCTCTCAGAGACAATCAAAATATCAGTGATATAAGTGTGGAAGCTTCTTGAATATGATATTTTAATAAGTGGAACCTAAAAAACTTAAGAAATAAGATGCTTACAACAAATATTTACTTTAAAATTTAAAGCTTGCAAGTCTTTCTAATTGTCAGGATTTAATAGTATGTCTTAATAATGTTTATTAACCTGTTTCTCCACTTTCACAAGTCTTCCCATCATGCTCGGATCCTCCACAATTTCTGTTTCGGATGAACTTTTAGGCCGATCCTTGTCTGTAATCGGTGCACCTCGACCTACAATCTGGTCCACCCTATCATTTAAAAAATAGAGAGAGAAAATCTAGAATATTGCATATTTTTCATCATTTTATGAATTACAGCCAGTGCTTCTAAAAATAAAGATTAAGGCTGTTATATTAACTTAAAATGTCATACAATAAATACATCTACACAGGAAAGTACAGAAGGACAAGAGAGGAGATGGAATGTCATCCTATAATAGTCCTCTGCCATTGTCAGAACCATGTGAATGAAAGCATGCATAATGGTGGAAAATGAGATGAGAAGGTGTTTTTGAGAAAATTGGACAAAATTATGCCCACCAGAAGGAATTAATCTTATTATTAATATTAGCATTACTGTTGCCATTCAGAGTTTGAACAATGTGTCAGAGAGTGTCAAGTTGTCCATACTATGACTGATGTTGCCATTAATAGGGTGATGTATTTTAAAGCAGATTCTAATATGTTCACAGCCAAATTGACAAATGGGTAAATGGCTGGATGATAATATGGATTAGAGGTGCTCATACTTTCGTGGTTTGAGATCTACGATTTCAGTCAACATGTCATCGCAGTCTAAATAAGTTTGCCTCTTTTGGCATTTTAAAATGCATTTCGGTTGTGTATAGTTTTTTAGAATTACAATGCAAGCGACTAAACCGCAAATTAAATACAGTGGCCATATATCATCTCAGTCACATACACCTGTTTTGGAATGATCTACCAGTGCGCACTATGAGATATTAGGCAAATTAGGCCTGGTTTAATTAAAGTTCACTTTAAAATTGTTGAATTATAATAATTTGTTGATTAAGAGTGAAAAAGAGTGAAACTGCCTTTTTATTTCTTGAACAAATATTACTTTCCTATTGGACCCATCAAACTACTAAATAATAATAAGAACCTAGCATAGTATGTGAAATGAATTACCTGAAATATGCTATCGTAATTGTAATTCATTTAAATGATCTAACTAAAAATATTTCCCAGCCATAATGGATGATTCAAGTTCAAGCATGCTTAAGTAACAGTTCAAAAGTGTTTCAATCAAAATTCTAAAACCATAATAATATATTAATAGCATTAGTATTGTTGTTTCATCAGCATAAATTACATCTTAACATATATTTCTGACACATTATTCAAAATATGACTCCTACTGATCCAAAATACATTTTGGTATTTATGATGTACTTCTCCAGAACATGTCCAGTTTCACTCTTGCTAGAATATCCTTCAGAATAAACTAAATAATAGACCAAAAGCAATTTAAAAATACGTTAATAAATGAGCTTACATACAACTGATACATGTATGTAAGTATAAGCATCAGGTTTTGTGCATGAGGTGGCATGCTCCTTAAATATTTCATGCCAACATGCGTACTTCAAGAAAGCAATTATTATACTATTACTTGGACGTAGGCACCTTAGCTGCATGTTGCTCGGTCCAAATTATCCGTTTCATACAGCAAAGCAAGCAGATCTGTTCAACCTGTTTTTGTTTTGCTACTTGTAGCTTACTTGTATGGTACCTGCTATTCTAACTGTGGTGACTCTGTCTACCTATAATATGTGTGGAAAACTCTTAATCATCTGGCATGCTCAGTCACAACAAAGAAACTAAATAAATTAGGACTTAAGTAGTAGCTTTTAACTCAATCAGCATAGTGCCTGCAGCAGTGGATACAAAATAATGGGCAAACTGTCTCTGCAAGCAAATTATATTTTGCATTTTATGTTTACTGTGTTGAAAATGCAATTTATTCATGCAGTCGGATTGAGACTTTTGCCCATTGCACTTTCTGTTAACTTAGCATCCAGGTATATGTTATAGCAGTCAGTTAGCATCAAACAAAAACAGGTTGTTTTTTAAATTATTATTTTTGCTCAGCACACCCAGCAAAAATTACACTAGAACTCTAATGCGAGCAAGAGATGCAGTTTGGTGCGTCCTAACCTAGGTGACTGGGGCGACTCTTTGCTTCCCTTGGTTGAATACTTCTTATGGCGGGGAGTGCTGGGACCAGGGGGACCCAATATCATATCTATCCTGGCAAAGCAAATAGAGGAGAGGACAGCACAATGCAGGATGACGTGACACGGACCAGCACAAAATGTCAGGACCATGGGCACATCAGCATAGGGAGGGGCAGTACATACAAACCAACAAAAAGCAAATTTTAATAGCATAGTGAGACAAATAAGTAAAAATATATTCCAGACATACTTTACAGAGTGTTTTAAATATATTGCTTGAACAATGGTGGTGAGGATCTTGCAATGTAACTGTAGCACTGAAAGTATGCCAACACATGCTTCAAAAGCATGAATATATTTGTTTACTGTATTTCTTAAATTATCTTTGAAGATCTAAATACTACAAATGAATATTTCTTAGATATTAGTCTTTGTTAATTTCTGTAATTACCCTAAAACTATGAAACAGATGGCTAGATTCATTAAGGCAGCAAAATGTAACTTGATGTTGCTGCAATACGCTCTTATAAAGCATTACCATTCATTTTACTGAGGCTGTAGCTAATATATCAAAGTAACAATGGCACGCTCTAATAATTATGCTGTGATTACTGAAAAGGGTTTAAAATGCTCTAAAGCTTGTAGTGAAGCTTGATATACATGCTGATTCCAGTATTCTTGGAACTAAATTTTTTTAAACAGAAAAAGACATTATTATATATTTGTGTGTGTAAAAACCATGTCAAAAACAGCCCATTGTACAATCACTTGTAGTGGCGGTGCAGTGATAAAACATGCAAGGCCACCAGTGCTGACATCTTAGGTTTACACATTTAAATCTCAGACCTGCTAACGGCCAACAAAATAGACAATAACTGGCTGGTCCAAAGGGATTCACCTTGAAGAATAAAAGATAATGCTGGTTTGATAACTCTTGAGATCATTGCGTGACTCACACAGCGCTTGTCAACCAAACAAACTCTGGTTCTTGACCATCAACTCCAGTCTAAAAGCAGCCACATGAATCTATGTTTAGCTGTATTAACTTCACGTGCTGTGGTTATGCAGCTCGTGGTTCTGAGATTCAGCTTCTTGGGCTGACATTAAGTTATCAGGGACAAATTGGCTAAAACTTAAATCATGAGAACTTTAAAGGGTAAGAGTGTGACTTCAAGCTCCATCCGAAACACAGAAATCTCTACAACCTGACACGCCCACAGATGATATCACTGTTCGTACCGAAAGTGGTGCCAGTTTCGAGCTCAAGGTTGTATGGAACCTCTTTTAGCAGAAACACGCTGAACCACGCTGAGTCAGTTGCGCATATGTGGAAATATCAGATGTAACAGAGCTCGATACATGTCTCCATATGAGCAATGGCTCCCCTTGGTCAAGATTGGAGAAGAACGATCTATTCAGCAGACCAGTTTTTACCATTAATGGATTCACATAGTGGATTCACAAAGCTATAGATAAGAACAGGATTAACATGGATGTGTAATGAAAAGTAAAAATCTGAAATATTTACTACTATTGCATTACTTTACAACTATGTTAGGTTTAAACTAGTAAGAACAACCCGTGACCACAGCTAAAATGTACCTCAGTTTGGAGAAAAAAAGGACTTTGCCGTTACCATTAATACTCTGGAGGCTTGTGTACACTTTCTTTAGAGAGGTGAAAAATTAAGCACAGTTTGTACATAAAATGTTTTCCACCAATCTCACTTGTGTGATACTTATTCATTTGCAAATGCAATTAATACATGCACGTACATTACTCAGTGCATAAACTGTTCTTGTGCTAGTTAACCAGCTTCATTCATTACATGCAAGCCTTTTTGGATAGAACAGAACACCTCATATCCAGTGTAAAAGGCATAGTGCCTTTAGTTCTGAATGTTGGACAAACGTGTTAGGTTTGTTACTTGTTGCCCTTTCAATGGTTGGTGAATTCACAGCCACAACACATCACAAAATGGTGATGTCGCAAAACTGGCAAATACTATGGTATCAAAACACACCGTCAAGCTGTTTAGAAAGTTTTGACCCATATGATGATTTACTGAGGTGACAAATGTGATGTTACGCTGCTATGAAAAAACATGATCAAACTGGGAAAGACCCACAAAGAGCAGGACATGCAAGATAATCTGTAGTGTTATTCAATAGTAACAGCGAAAAATATAAAGCTTCAACACTTCTGTCTGTGCGTGTGTTTGTGTGCATATACGGCTTGAGGTAACACAAGGACAGGGGAAGATCAGCTGAATGACAGAGGAAAAATATCTCCCTATTGACATTGTGATTTGTGGCTGTTCTTGCCTGGACTGAAGATTTTTAATCCTGGCCAGCATGTCTAGGTGTCCAGCTGAATATTGCTCAATAACATCCATCACATCGTAAGGTCGCAGACTCTCCTTAAACTTTCGCTTAGACACCATAAACCGCATGATGCTGCAAAAAAGGCATTTACAAACAGTCAGTTGCGGCAAGCTAACAAACATACAGACGTTAGTTGTGAAAGCAAATGATTCATATTAATTTGACAACAAAATCTTTTATATCATTACAATCAAGGGTAACTTCTAAAATCAAAAATTACATTCTACCATGGTTTTTAAAAGGTTGTTGCACTTTTCCCCAGCATCGTACTATTTTAATGGCATCAGTAGAAATGTTTTGGTTGAGCATGTAGCCACTGATACATTGCTGCTTTCACATCATCATCACATAAAAATCTTCTTCCTCTTAAAGCTTGTTTTATCGGTCCGAAAAGGTGGCAATCAGATGGTGCTAAATCTGGACAATAAGCTCCTTTAGACATGACAGATACTACTCCTTTCGGTCTTGCCATTTCCAACAAAACTATATAAGCACAAACGTTTTTGAGGACCACTCATATTTTCTATATTTGATTGGACAGGGGCAGAATGGTTTTGTGGTTAAAGTACTGGGTTATTAATCATCAAGTAAAGGGTTCAAGCCCCTTTATCACCAAGATGCCACTGTTCAGCCTTTGAACAAGGTCCTCATCACTCACATGTGAAATGTGTTCTTACTCTGTCATGAGTAGGTTTAGATATAAATGGATCTTAAATGTAAACTATAATCACAACCATCCGTCTGAATTACTAAACATAATAAATCAGTGTTTGTTTATTTAGATTTCAAGTCATGGTGTGTTCCGTAGGTATGTCTGGCTTATATGAAGTCTTGGTGTTGCTTACCACACAGCTCTGATGGTCACTTTGATTCCCGGTGTTAAATCCTGTGGAACAAACTCACAATGGCAGCTCTTATTGTCATCAACAATGTCTTCTCCAGGAAGGCTTGCCTCTACAAAACACAACAGGGAAACATGAAAAGTGTAGTATTAATAACTACATCCTTAACAATCAATTCTTAAAAAGGTCCGACTTCCTGGGAAGTCAAAAGCAGAGGCTAGCAACAGCCAATAACTTGCACAGCTCAGTAAAAAGTGTAGTTGATCTGTTGTTGAGGCAGGGCAGGCTATCGGGCACTGTGAGCTCATCCCATCGCCCTGAAGTACATGGTGAGGGCAGGGATGGCCGAGACTACAATACTGTATTAAGGTTAAACCAAAACATCTGTAACCCAGAAAAACCAGAGGAGAGAGAGCTGTCATGTTTAAAAAAATGGAAATTAGAGTTGCACACTCTATGAAAGTTAGATTTACAGTCGTTGTGTACAAATGATTAAATAATGATTATTTGAATTTACAGAATGCTTGTAAGTGAAAATCTACATGTAAGTTATTGAAGAAAGAGTAGTGTTGATGCTCATAAAAAAAGTGCAGGTGAAAGGATTCCATCAAAGAAACCCAGCGAAGTGCTACATTAACTTTGGTGTAATTCTGGGCTACAGTATGTGATAACCGTGTTCCCGTATGTCTCCATACTTCATCAGGCATAAAATCACAAACAGTACTAACTGTGCTATCTTAATTAATGAGCCAACTAAGCACAGAGCTTAACAAACTGCACAACTTTCTACCCTCAGAGGATTTAAAACAGCATAGAAATGCGTGTTCTCATGAAGTTGGTACAGTGCTCTGTGGTGCTAGCTGGAATTCCTTATGAGGAGCAAAGCTGCAGGTACTTTAGAAACTAACCAGCTCTCCTTACATGCAAGAAATAGAGCACCATTGCAACTTGGCTGAGACTGTTGGAATCATGGTATGATAGATCATGGAATGATTCTGGAAAGAAAAACATGCACCCTTGTTGTGTCTCGGTTCTAGTTTATAAAGGATTTGCTGTTTAGCCACATCCATGGGATAATGTCTTACTGATCAACCCTTCAATAGCTGCAAAGAGTTGGAAAAAAAGAGATGACAGAAAGGGTTAAATAAATCTGACAAGGTTACAAATCTAAAAATGTAAATCAATAATATAAATGAAATGTTATTATTTCAAGACTACATGACAAAACACGAGTGTATATTTTAGATCAACTGGAACAGTACATGAAATGCAAAACAGTAGTGCATTGTGTATCTATTTTGACGTATTAAATTAAAAAATAATATTTTGATAAGAACTTAACAGTTATTTATTTTTATTATTGTTTCATGTAACAATGGCTGCTCCTGTTAAGGGTCACCACAATGGATCTTGGTCCGCATTATTGATTTAGTATATTTTTTGCTGGATGCTGTGTTGTGACTTGTTCAGCAAATAAGAATAAAGATTTATTACATGCAGCAATTAATGTTTATAATTTTTTTTTTGAAGTGATTAAATTATTTTATTCGTATAGTGTATCCTAGACTGATAATGCTTGGGTATAAAGACAGCATCCAGAAAATGTACAGTATACCATTAGAACATGTGCACACAAATAATACCATCGATGGAAATATTTGTATGTACATTGATCTGAGGGTAAACCAGTAATACTTTTTGCCATATTTGTTTGTAAATTAAATAAAAAGTACTACACAAATACTAACCATCAATCATAGAAACAGTACTGTCAATTTTCATTGATTTGGAAAACAATTTTAAATATTGACCAAAAAATACCATTAATACAACATTAAAGTAAATAAATCTTACCATTGCCCAGAACATGATTTATATATTAAAATAATTAGCATTTTAGAATAATATTCACTGTGTAGCAATTTGTAATAGCAGATACACATCATGAACACATGACTTCTTAACTAAGTTAGTTAAACTTCCTTCTGTTTTAAACATTAGAAACCTAAGGGCATAATGGTTAAGGTAAATTTGATACAACTAGACCTAAATTGTACAGCTAAATACAGCTACACTTAAATATTTAATCAGCTGGAAAAATAAATATCCCAGCAGCATATCTCCAGATAGGAAGTTATAGTTAAAGTTAAAGTCAGATTGATTTTAAATTGTGTTGGATCGAAGGGTAGAAGTTGTATTGGGCCCAGACCCGTCAACTTTGCCTGACCTGGAGAGTTCTTCTGCCTCATATCCTCCGCCTGCATCTCAATCAGCACTTTAGCATCAGCATCAAACAGAGAAATGGAAAGGATAGCATCAGGATCCAAATTCATATGAAAACAAGGGGAATCAATCCACACACAAGCATTAGAACTTGGCCACACTTTACATAATGTGCTATTAATGGAGTATTTGAAGAAGTCATAATAGTGCATTAAGGCCCAATAGTCGACATGTGGCTGTGCTGTGGTTTTAATCATTGATCCGATCACTAGCCCAGTTGCTTAACAGAACTCCCACTGCTTGTTGTTAAAAAATACTTCTGTACAAAACTATTATATGTAAATGTGTTAGATGTTTTAGGGTTTTTCAGCATTGCACTTTGTGAAAAGTGTGACAAGCTAGCAAGGTTAAAAACAACAAACAAAAAGTAGCAAACAATTTCTACATATCTGGAATTATTGTGATTTTCAACACAAAGGACACTGGTCACATCACATGGCAAATGGTTGTGGACACCCCTTCTAATTATTGAGTACAAAAGGTTATATAGACGACGTTCTCCACTTTGTCCTTGTGCACACTTTGGCATGCTTTGACATGTGGTGTGGAGGACCTCCAGTGGTCTACACAGAACCCTCATTGAAACCACACTAACCACCTTTATGATGGTTTTGACCTTTAAATTTCAGTGCTTGACCTACAAACGCTCTTTTAAGGAGACACAGTACAGAATTTTGTGAAAAGCTCTTTAGTAAAGGTACTAAGTGTGGTGCATATTAATGCCTTGATCAGGGACCAGGGAATCAGGGATTTTCAACAGGCTCATAGCATATTGCCATCGCATTTAGTCTTATGTATTGTACA
>JAYDZG010000043.1:8778029-8788495 GCA_034509265.1 Microcambeva bendego
TTAGTCTTCTGTATTGTACATTTAATGCTTGAATTTAGAATATCTGTAACAGACTCACATGTTATGGTAGGCAGGAGACCCAGATTGCAGTATTATGCCCACATGCCAGACCAATAATGGTAGATGCAGGTTGGGCATAGACACTCAGTGACTGTTAGCTCCTTTAACAGGCAGTTCTGTGCCTCATTAGGTGTTAATCTGCATCAAGTGGATGTCTGTTTAACCAATTTTAACTTTCTTTTCTTTCTGAGCACTTGATGCTGGAATGGGTCTGGATTTGGCTTTTTCGTCCCTTTCCTGTCTGCATCGTCTTTGTTTGTCATTTTGCCTGGTCAAATATTCTTGTATATTTGTTTCATCCTTCCCAACCTTATAGGTGTGAGGCTTTATAACAAGACACAACCTATCATGTTATATTAACTTTTTTTTAACATTGAAGCACTAACACAATGGCAGCACAAAAGTTACACGTTCAAAAAATACATTATAAGATGATAATAAGGAGGTTAATTGCATGCATTAAATCATGGAAAAAACGAAAAAGAATCCTGATGTTCAAGTGTAATTAATTTAGCTGGAATTTACATTACTTTATAATTTTAAATACTTTATTTTAGACGAGACTGGACTTTAAGTTTTCTTTACATTTAGCATGACTATGATAAAACTATATTTTCATCATCACACAAGTCAGACAATATATTTCAAACTGTTTAAAAAACACATTTAATTTCTCACCTTCTGAGTTCTGGCGGGAAGCTGCTCCTTTAAAGCGGAATGCTTGTCTAGCACGGCCTCGATCACTGAAGCTCAGGCTTTTGGGCACCTTAGAAGGACTGTCTTCAATGTTATCTGCACTGGGGGAACGTCTCAGAGGCTGCTGGCCCAGGGGTGAACCCTTGCTTTTCGTACCTGAGCTTCGTGGGCTAGAGAACACCCGTTCTTTCAGACTGACTTTTTGACTGCAAAGGAATAAAAAATGTACTTAAGTCACCAATCCACAGAGCTCACTAGAAGACATTTTTGTAAATATTATGTAACTCCATCAGAATTGAAAAGTATGCATGGGTAAGTCAATATTAACTATGACACTACATGTAAGTGAGCACCTGTAAAAGTACCTGTACATGAGTACCAACATATCTGGACAGAATAAGCCTAGATATCCATAAATAAAAGACTGGAAAGACAACATGGCTTATAAGTCAAATCAATATTTTAATATCTAGTATTGTTATGTTTTTTTTAGCTTGGGGATACATTTCCTTGACTTTCAAAATTGCATTGCAGTTAAAGTCGATTGATATTTTCATTAGAAATGGTGAGGGTTGGTGGAGTTCCATTTGGTTGAGTCTGGGAGAGCTTATAGCCTGAATTTAATGCCATATGAGTTTCACTTTTTAGATGGTTAAAGAAAAGGAAATAAGATGTCCATGTGATGACTAACCTGAGAAGCAGACAATCAACACTACCTGAAAAAGTTCTCAGCATAGCAAGTGTCTAAATTTTACTTTTATTGTCTGAACCACATGATGAATTAACCAGATATGCTCAATAATTGCCAAATTTGATCCCAAACATCTTTGGAAAATATTTGTAGTCCATTATTTCATAAAGCTGATATTATTCACCAACAGCACTTTAATGGCAAAGTGTATACTGTTGGGAAGAGTGATAAAAAGCACTCAATGCTTAGCAATTAGTGCTTTTCAAATAGCATTTTTTATTATAAAAGAACTAGGAGGAAAGTACCAAACCCCATATTACATCAATTTTAAAAACAGACACATACAAAAACTTACATAGAAAATAGGTTAGGAATAAAACACCTGTCTGGAGTTTGGGAATAAAACACCTGTTGTGTACATACCACTGTAATTAAAATGTATTAACTTACAGTTGGGTCTTATAGCTGTTGCCCACTTTACTGGCATTTCCTCTGAAGTGTCTAATTATTTTTGGGAAAATAATGAAATCTAGCAGTGTGTGTGGTGAAGTTAGTTAATGTGCCATTGCAAGGATATAATGGCTACTGTGTGTAAGTGTTGTGAATGAACTTGTTGTGGTTATCAGAAATGGGTCATATTTGGAGCTGTTTCCATTCAATTAGTTGCTGTGCTACCAGTGATATTCTGTCCATTCCTCCTGTGTTTGTTCTGCAGCAGTGTATTCTGGTGAAACATGTATGGTAGTATGTTTAATTGTTTCATTTCTTCTGTGATTGTGCACCTATTTGCATGTGTGTTTTTAGAGAAAAATTCCCTCTAATGGACTGGCGCCCCATGCAGGGTGTTTCTGTGTGCCTTGTGCTCGGTGAAAAGCTGGAATTGGTTCCAGCACCCCAGCCCTTGATTGGATAAGCAGTAAAGAAAGTGAGTTTTGGTGATGTTTTTGGAAATAACCTTTTTCTTTTATAGTTAAATACAATTAAAATCCTTCCCTGTTGGCATACATGGTCTTTTGCTGCTGAAAATGTATTTATAAAATCTGTAACCTTTCACTTCCATACTGATTGTAAACTCCTATCTAAGAATGTCATGGTCTGACAGCTTAACATGCTCATGACCATAGAAAGAATACCGTGGCTTATCCATTTGTTCAAGGTCAAAACCAGCATACTCATAAATAATGCATTTGTATTGTACAGTTCATTACACCAGAACCTGGTGTGTAGAATATTATCACACAAGTCCCTGTGTTGTCCTTCAGCTCTGTCCATGTTTACTTGCTTAGAAATATCAATTATAAATTATCAGTGAACGGAATGAACCGCTATGTAATGGTGTAAGGATGTCATAAACCTGTCATACCAGATAGCTATTGACTGTATGAAAGTGTTAGCAGTACCAGGTATTGTCATTACAGCTTACATCATAACTACAGACACTGGTAACATCACGCAAATATCTGACATCAACTATAACCCCTTTGACAGAGTATGATATCCAGCATGACATGTTTATGACATGCTTATGTCAATGTCATATTACATGATGAAATTGATGTTCTACCAAATACTGTAGTAAAAATGCACATACCTTGGGGAAGGTTCTGGCTGGGCATCCTTCCTGTATTAAAATAAATGTATTTTAATATATGACATAAGTAATCAGTAAGGAAGTCAAAGGTTATGCCACAAATTATTGGAGAAGAAAATAGTTAATAAATCAACATATATTATTTACTTTATTACCTGAAAGAGAGGCCGGATTTGCTCTTCAGGTTTTTCAGTAAATCAAGTTGGTTTAATGGAGGAATGAGTCTGCAAAAATATAAATCACATATGCAGTAGTTATGCAAACAGTACACCAAGTCCTAAAGATTCCATTAAAACATTTGTGTAAATGATTAAGTGCACTATATTATCAACCAGTCAGGGTACAGAAAGAACTTCAATGTGCATTGTGCTTATGTAGCTTACTCACTCACTATCTTAAGCGCTCAATCCAATAAGTGTTGCGTGCTGGGCCTTTCTCATCTTTTCAATGGAGGCAAGGGACACACAAACCCTCCAACCCTCCAACCAAACTGTATGTTTTTGGACTGTGGGAGAAAACCGGAGCTCCTGGAGGAAATCCAAGACTGACCCAGACTCTCGCTGTGAGGCGAGAGCGCTGCCCACTTTGCCACCATGCCGTCCTGTGCTTATGCAGTTTGTATTTACATTTTGGCATGTAGCAGATGCCTTTATCCCAAGTGACTTACATTACAGTCTCAGTATACAATTTGAGCAACTGAGGGTTAAGGTGCCAAACAGCAGAAACCTGACAGGGGTCGGACTTAAACCTTCATATTACTTGTCAAGTACCTGAACCACTAAGCTACGGATGGTCCCACATAAACCCCTTTAAATGTACCTGTTTTTGTTTACAATTTAGAAGTTTTTGTCCAAAGCGACTTACAGTTATTTATGCAATGTGTTCTAATTATTCATTTTTATTAATCACTTATTTCTGGTATGGATTATTGTGAGTCATGGTCAGGGTTGTGGTGAGTAATGGTCAGCCAGTGGGTGTTGATAGGTTTTTACACTTTTTTCTTTGCAGCAATGACAATACATGAGGGGAATTAAACAATTAATTACAAGAGCTGAAAACAAGCTATTTTTTTAAACCGGTTAAGCAATGTAGTGGTTCTAAACAATTTCAAGTGTAATAGGGCTGCATTCAGTGATTCATCAGTAAAATATTCATCAGCTGAAAATGCTGAGGTGCTTTCATCCTGTGTTATCCGATTGCCAAAAGAAAGAGCTTAGCAGAGGCAGTAGCAGGCCTACAAACATCAACTCCTCAGTGTGCTGCAAGACACAAATTAACAAGCAGGCAAGGAAAAAAAGTGTTAAAGGTTCATGCTGAATAGCAAAACTGAGGTGAGAATACATGGTGTGGACTGTATGTATGCGTGCCAACAAAAGCTGGAGGTGTGAGTTAATTTCAGGGCTATGCAAAGCTGTAATCCGCTATTTGAAGTGAAAAGGTCCTCTTGCTGTGATAATGTTTTACTTGTAAAGCCAGGAAAAAATAATTTAGTAGTATGTACAAAGAGATTCACTCAAAAGATGCTAATACTATTCTGTTGTAACTCCTATTAAAAAATCCGAACAAAACTATGCTACATACCCTGGGCAAGCTGTAGCCTAGAGGTTAAGGTTTGGGAAGAGTAATCAGAACCACTGTCCGGTTGCTGCTGTTTGGCCCTTGAGCAAGGCCCTTAACTATCATTTGCTTAGACTGTAATGTTAAGTCGCTGTTCTCTGTGATCTCTGTTTTTGGGCAGATTTATTTTACAGAATATTCGGGGCATCTTTCAAGTGAAACTTCTTACATAATAGTGTGAGGTCTGATGACAAAGATTAATGTGGCTGTGGCTCATGTCATGCTACTTTAAAAGCATTATTGAATTGTCACCCTTGAAACTCAACCATCCCCTCAACCCCCCATGCCTCAGGATAACGGTTTAGAATACTGTGTCCATTGTAAGCATTTTACTCATTTGGGGATTGGACCTAGGACCTTGCGACTGTGAGGTGACATTGGTACTCACTTTAACAGGATCCTAACACAGCCTTATCTCTGAGTTTATAATCTCGCTACTAGTGTAGGGGAGGAAACCGGAGTACACGGAGGAAACCCCAGCGGACATGGGGAGAACATGCAAACTCCAGACAAAGGACCTAGATCGCCCCACTAGGGGATCGAACCTTGGACCTTCTTGCTGTGAGGCAACAGTGCTTGAACAGAGGAGGTTTCTTGCTCCCTGTTGCACACACATTATAATTTATGTTGGCCAGAATGTATCAAACTTTCATTCTTTACATTTAAGCATTTTGGCAGACCCCTTTAACCAAAGCAACTTCAGTACTAGGACATTATTCAGTCTGAGCAGCCTTCTTTAGCAGTAGCAACCATCTAGTAACTAGTAACCATCTGATTACTAGTCCCGTACCTTAACCTTTATGCTATAACATTATTAGGAATTTATTCTCGAAAAATATGTTTTATGAAACACAACCACCAAATAGCAGAGTTACATAAATAGTATAATTCTAAATCAAAATTCAAATCATCCTTATAAATAATTGTTTTATATCACACAAGTTGTGTGTACAGAACTGTCCATTGTTTTGTTCTGTACAGGTAATTGTCTTTGCTTATCTTTGGTTTATCCTTTTAAATAAGTATAGCCTTAAATCTCTTGTATGACTTCACTACACTCCAACTTTTGATATACTTAAACATAACCATGTAAAACCATCAGTTATTCTATATTACACCCGTGGTCCCACAGCAGGTGGAATAAAGGTGAAATAACAAAGCCTGTCGATGTAGAGAGAAGATATAATTGGTCAATTTTACTGTTATTTCAATTGGTCTGTCAAAGAATATTGATCTGTTTTAGAGCTTAACCACCACAGCAGAAAGATAGGAGCTTTTTTTATTGTAACCCTTGACATAGAAAAGGCATGAATGAAGGATTGAAGCATTTTATAAATGGTCACATCTGGTTTTGACAAACTCCAGCTGTTAGCCAATGAAACCAGCAAACCACAGATGATTTTACAGCATACTTTATTACATTCACATTATCTTTTTGGCGATTAGATAATTTAACTTTCTTTCTGCAAAAAAGAAATCAATAAATGTTCTAATGAATTATTCAAATGAATGATCTTTTTCAATAATTGAATTAGATTTCAAGTAGCTCAGCAGGATGGTAAGAATGCATTTTCAATGGTGATAGATGACGTTACTTTCTCAAGTAGTGCTTGGTTCAGAAGTTACTGTCAGATGAAGGTCACAGTGTGGATCAATCCAACGACTGCAACGGTTTCATCTGACAGTGAAAATGCAGTGAGTGAAGACAGGGAGAGAGAGAACAAGAACAGCATGTCTGGTTAGGGCTCGGGCCTGTAGCAGAAATTATATGGGAGATGTGGTTTGAGAGAAAAGGAAGATGTTGGCGGCTGATACCTGTACATAGGGACTGATACAGTTCTCTCATAGTAGTCCCAGGTCGACTGAAGGTCTGTGCGAGACAGATTTGTAGCATACACCCTCCATGCCGCCTGAAAGATTGTGTCAGATAAAAGCATATAGCTATTAGTTCCAGCTCTTAACGTAATTAAAATGGATTTCCTAAGGGTGTCTTTGTCCCTGTTTTGGTGATTATAAAAGTGTAAGTGATGCATAAAAGACATTCTATGCCACTTAAAATTATATTAAGGAAAACAAATAAAATGTAATTTAATTAATTAATTATACAATTTATACAATTATACAATCAGTGAATTCAGTGGTAGTCAGTTTTTTTAATTTTATTTTTGTTGCCCAAAATGGCAATGGAAAACATGAGAACATATTCAAGAGTAAATTGTGTGATTACAATCATTAATCAACTGTTTATTTTATTACGTTTATTTAAAGATCTTTCAATATGCAACATTTAGAAGTCTGTGGCTCTCTACACATATAAATGTGGTATTATTTATATAATTTTGTAAAAGGAGAAACATCGTATTTAATATGTCTGTGTTTGGCTTCATCAGCAGAAACATTTTTAGACATTTCAGACAAATAGATTTTTTATCCAATGTATGTAGTACTGAAGGTTACCAGTGTTTAAATGGATGTGACTGTCAGGCCTGAAAGGTTTCATTTTTCTAAAAGGCCATTTTTAAATTTAGAAATAAATGTTATGTCACACATAAGTTCAACAAATGTACACAATTATATAATGTAAAAAATATATTTGTGCCTGAATAAAATGTAATACACTAAAACAATATACTAACCACAATATCTAAATGATTCATTCATAATTTGGCTGCTCGTTAGAAGTTGCCAAAGCAGATCATGATACACACTACTGATTTGGTATAGTTTTTACACCAGATGCCCTTCCAGACAAAACCCTCCCTTTTTATCCGTGCTTGGTACTGGCACTACAATGCACTGGTTTGTGCATCCTAGTGGCTAGGGTGGTGCCACTCATTCATGTATTAATAGTTTATAATTTTTAAGGTTTTGATTTGTTCACCAAGAATGTTTTGGCAAAAAAGTGTAACTTACCTGAATAAGACCTGCAGCTGGATTCCTTCGTTTCTCAAAATGTTTCTGACGGTGCTGCTCTTGAACCTTCAAGGCAAAGCCAGAGCCCAAGATTCCCTAAAAAGTTCGCAGCAGAAGCATTTGGGAAACAATTAAAATTAGGTTGGAAAGAAGGCACTTACTACTCTTCTAACTGAAATAATACTTTTCAATCTGAGTCATTTGTAAAATGTGTACTTGAAAGGGTAGTTCTCCAAATAAGTTAATATTGTAAGGGTGGCCAATTGTAGAGGGGGCAGTGATTGACAGTGAATGAAAGGACGCAGTTTCTTCCCACTTTGAGATAGAGAAGACACAGTGGATGAAAATTTGCAGGAACCAATTATTTGAATTGCATCATGTGCAGAGAGTGTGTGAAAACATTAGCTTGGACCTTTAAGGTAAATACTATTGTGTGTGTTAGACACTATGATACTTATGGGTAATGATACTCTTGACATAATGTCTTCACACAAATGTAAATACACCAAATAGTTTTTTTTTACATATATGCATCTTGGCTGCTACAACATAGTACCGCAATTGCTACAAATACTGTCTGCAAACTACGCTACACTTCAATCATCTTAAATGAGATGTTAACATAAAACACAGCTTTATATCAGCTAGTATGATGCAAATTTAAATAACCATGTATTTAGTGGAATTCAATGCAATGCTTTCCAAACATTTATTTATTTATATATTTATTTATTAGGGAGATCACATTTCAAAAACTGGAACTGATTGTTGAAATATAATTACAGTGAATTTAGATCGGGTATGTTAGTGCTTACTATGCAAAAAAAACCAAAAACATTATTAACATGGTTTACTCAACATTGTATAAACTTACAGCAGGCAGAGCAAAAAAAGACACTCCGATGAGAGTAAAGGTCGCTGCAAGAAGACGACCATTCCACGTTATTGGATACTTATCTCCATACCCAATGGTGGTCAAAGTGATCTAAAAGACATGGAAATTTACATGATAACATGAGAAATTTTAAATAACAATTGGAGATGACTCACAGTCTAGTTTTCTCCATTCCCCTCTTGTTGGAATCATGCCACTAGGACAGCTCTGCAGTCTCAGAAAGAGCTTTTTCATTTGTGGTGAGACATGCTAAGCACAAGTGCTTCAACAAGACAACGGTGGTTTGTAACTGTACTACAGCAACGGACCTTTGACATTTTCTCTTTCATACAGGCACAGCCAATTGTTTAAATATGTGGGTACCTGACAAGTCAAAGCACAGCTAAGATTTGAAATCAGATTTTATCATTTTTGTTCTAGTGATTACACTGCTGTGTCACCTTCTAGTATTACAGATGCTTCTGTATTTCCTCTTCTGTAAGAAGTATAATTATTTTTCTTTTTTGTACATTAATACAAAATTCTTTTCAACTGAGTTCCAACTGATTAAATAATTAGAGATAATTAAATAATCAAAACTAATTTGTATATTAACTGGTGTTATGTTACTTACCAGGCCCCACCACAGAGCATCTGCATAGGTTGCAAACATCACATTGTCCTCTTTCTCAGCCAGATATACGAGGAAAGAGGCCAGGATTAGACACAGGAAGCCAATATACCAAGCTGTTATTAACTCCTGCCAACAGCAAACACATTCACAAACACACATAGTAAATAACATTAACTAATAACATTTATTTTAACATATAGGTGCTGGCATAAAAATAGAATATCATAAAAAAGTTGAATTATTTAAGTAATTTTATTAAAAAAGTGAAACTCGTATGTTATATTCATTCATTACACACAGACTGATATATTTCAAATGTTCATTTCTTTTAATTCTGATGATTATAACTGACAGCTAATAAAAATCCCAAATTCAGTATCTCAGAAAATTAGAATATTACTTAAGACCAAAACAAAAAAAAAGGATTTCTAGAAATGTTGGCCAACTGAAAATTATGAACATGAAAAGTATGAGCATGTACAGCACTCAATATTTAGTTGAGGCTCCTTTGGCCAGGATTACTGCAGCAATGCGGCGTGGCATGGAGTCGATCGGTCTGTGTCACTGCTCAGGTGTTATGAGAGCCCAGGTTGCTCTGATAGTGGCCTTGGGCTCTTCTGAATTGTCACATATCACATCTTCCTCTTCACAATATCTCATAGATTTTCTATGGGGTTATGGTCAAGCGAGTTTGGTGGCCAATTAAGAACAGGGATACCATGGTCCACTGTTTGCAGGTGCCACATCCTGTAAAAAAATTAAATCTGCATCTCTATAATGTTGGTCAGCAGCAGGACGCATGAAGTACACTTCCTGGTAGATGGCTGCATTGACCTTGGTCCTCAGAAAACCTAATAGACCAACACCAGCAGATTACATGGCACCCCAAACCATCGCTTACTGTGGAAACTTTGCTGTGTCTCTCCTCTCTTCCTCCAGACTCTGGGACCATGATTTCCAAAGGAAATGAAAAAAATACTTTCATCAACGCTTCTGACGCGAGTGGCTTCACACAAGGAATTTGACAGCTGAAACCCATGTCTTGCATACATCTGTGCGTGGTGGTTCTTCAAGCACTGACTCCAGCTACAGTCCACTCTTTGTGAATCTCACCCACATTTTTGAATGTGTTTTGTTTCACAATCCTCTCCAGGGTGCAGTTATCCCTATTGCTTGTACTCTTTTTTCTACTAAATCTTTTCCTTCCCTTCGGACACAGAACTCTGTGAACAGCCAGCCTCTTTAGCAATGACCTTTTGTGTCTTGCCCTCCTTGTACAAGGTGTCAATGGTCGTCTTTTGGACAACTGTCAAGTCAGCAGTCTTCCCCATGATTGTGTTATTTAGCTGATTATAGTGTGGCACCAGCTTCAATATTTAACCTTTTCACG
>JAYDZG010000043.1:8788595-8799126 GCA_034509265.1 Microcambeva bendego
TGTCAAGTCAGCAGTCTTCCCCATGATTGTGTAGCCTACAGAACTAGACTGAGAGACCATTTTAAGCCCTATGCAAATGTTTTGAGTTATTTAGCTGATTATAGTGTGGCACCAGGTTCAATATTTAAACTTTTCACGATATTGTAATATCAAAATTAAAATAAATAAACATTTGAAATATATCAGTCTGTATGTAATGAATAAATATAATATATAATAAAACTTTCACTTTTTTTTAATGGAATTACTCCATTAAATGGAGTAAATGGGGTTAATGGAATAAATCCACTTTTTCATGATATTCTAATTTTATCACCAGCACCTGTATAACTTGATATTGACAGTTAACATTTATTATTACAGACTTTGCAAAAACTACATATGACTTAATCTAAACGTCACTATTTAAATGAAGGAAAAAATTCTAGTCTTATTTAGTGTGGTAAATTAAACCACAATAACAACAAAATCAGCAGTCATTCAGAAACCTTTTACTTAAAAGACCAATGTGCAAAGACATGGAAAAATGGAACAGTCAACCTACACATCATTAACCACAAAAATGGCTTTGCATCATAGTATAATAGCCTCAATTTTTACAATTTTGCAAGACCAGTTGAATTCACTGGAGCGAACATTTTTTTCCAATCAATAATTCCATGAAGACGAAGAATGCTTTTACTTGATATATATTAATAAAATCCTGTATAGTACAACTCAATTCTTTCCCCACATATCCCAGCTTGTTCCAGGATCAGACAGGGTTGACTGCCATATTCGAGGATGCCCAAGTGAATGCATAGCACAGCCAGGATTTGAACCAACAATCTTCCACATGATAGCTTTACCCACTAGGCTACCACTGTCCCAATGCACATAAGAATGCAAATGCATTGTTCCATACATGCAATTAATAAGCACTAATATGTAGATTTAATTGTCATTTAACCTATTTATTAAAGTCAAAGCAAGACCCTACTTCTAAGCTTATTGTTAAGGTGTTTTTTATGTTTTCATTTTCCTATGACTTATTTTTATAACTAACTTCCACTATACATAATCAATTCTATTTTATGTCATAAATAGAAAAAAATAACAATTTATGACCAAACTATAGAAACTCTTTTTCAGAACTCAAAATAAGGCACATAAGCCACTAAACTAAAGCCCAAAACAGCAGTAAATCTGACCCCTGAGCAGATCAAGTCTTCATTAGCGGTTAATGGGTTTGAGCTTCGTCTTATACTACATTATTAATGCTTTAGACTAAATCCAGCTTCATTTGAGCCCAGTGCTTTTTACTAAAGTGATGTTCTGTAACCCTATTCTTTAAAAGAAGCTCAGAAACACAGCCTGAGGTAAGAGCGAAAGTCTGGAATCGAACACCCACATAAGAAAAGAAAAATCCTTTGGCAGGAACTTATGAACTTGGCAGTACAATATGTTATAGGTGGCTGTTTTGCATGGCAAATACATATACTATGTGTCATTATTATTATTTTGTTATTTTAATATTAGAACTAAAGAGTTTAAATACACTTGTCATGTCACTGGATTTTTCTTTTTATGTGACCAAATAATTGGAAATACATTCTTAAAGTTCCTACATAAAATTGTGAGTTTTATTAAATTCTTCTGGGTCAAAAACCAGCCACTGACAATATTAATTTGGCAATGAAAAAAATCTATAATGTCATTTATCTTTGAGATGTGGCTTTCTGCAGTCTTAGTGATTATGATTGACTATACCTTGTGATTTGTGTTCAAGGTCAGGAAGGCACGGTTTTGTCCTGATTTAGTCAAGCTTTCAAGATACAAAAACCATGTCCCCATACCTTTTGGCTATTTGTATCTGCATAGAAATAGGGTAGCAGTGATTTACATCACTTAAGCAGAGAGAAAGAATGGGGCTTTACCATGACAGTGTAACCAGTTTTAGAGTGAAAAATGCCCTGTCAGTGCTCTCTATCTCTCAGGATGCAGGGAACTTGACCTTGGTAGATCCTTGCTTTGAAACATGCTTGTCTCAGCACCTGAGAGAGTTGAGAGTTCAGAGCTGGGAAGGTGCTAAAAGCACAGCACCATCATGTAACAGCAGAAGGAAGTGGACGTGGCACAGACTACAAAAGGCCCCGGGAGTGGTCCTTGATGTTGTGCTAAGCTGGCACATTCTTTTAATCCTGGTGTGCAGTTGCACAGGTGAAAATCAAAAGTTAGGTTGTTAAAACCCGCGTGTCCAATTTAAGTAGATGCTGGGATGGATAGACTGAAAAACACAAGTGCAAACTAAGATATTTGGGGTCACTGCTTTAACATACTCATTAATTGATTCTAAACTCAGAGGAAATGTGCTTTTTTGATTTGCAATGTGCAATTTATTGATTTTTTTAAACAAAACATTTCATGTCAGTCTTCGCTAGTACTCATAAATCAATAGATTAAATCAATGAAAAATAAATACAACGCCATTTTGCACCCCTAACTGTGTCCACAGAATTGAGTTTTCTAGACTCAGTTACTATACCTGAGTAGTGCTTTTAGCTTTTTAAAAATAGTCATCTTGGACATTTTGAATAACCAATTACTAACTGAATTGCCATAGAATTGCTAGGAACACCTACTAATGCAGGTTAACCAGTAAAAATCAGACACTCAAATGCTACTGGAATGAAAAAGGTTAAATAGCTAAACATAATCTCTCATTTTATTTAATTTCACAATGACTTACATATTATACAGGAACTTGTGACATAATTTGCATGGCTCTGAATTACTTGGGGCCTTATTTATAATGAATATCTAAATGGAATGGAGCCCCAATTTATGTCACTCTGAACATGGGACCCTAATAACTGTAATTGTTTTTGTCCTGGCCTGTTACACCAGTTTTGTTGTTGTGTGTTGCTGTATTGTTTAAATAATTAGAAGTTTGTTAAATAGACCAACATTAAATTACAATTGAAAATACCAAAGACATCAGAATTCAACAAACATAAATTCATAATTCTGCTCTGAAAGAGAACTCAAGCAAACAAACAGATGTAGATCGGATGAATCACGAGGTCTTACTTGAAAGCCAAGAAAATATTTATTAGTTTCTCAGCATTTGCCAGTCTCATTGGGATACCAAGTTTACCCTTCTACAGTCTTATAAAATCAGGAATGTGTTAATGTGCTAATGCTAACTAGATAGGACCCTGATAATTCCACCTGGGCATCAAGCCCAAGAAACATGTGAGGTGACAGTGCTACCCACGGAGCCACCGTGCTGCCTAAATGAATAAATAAAGGAATAACTAATTGTTTATTTTTGTTACTTAACAAAGAGCCAGGGTACACTTGCACAGCGTCAGGAATTTTGTATGATTACAGCCAAATGTATGATTAACCAGGTCTGTCAAACAGGTAATGATCATAATTTTCATATTTAGGTTCAAACAGGAAACAAAAGCAGATATGTGGGAGGTTTATAACTTAAAACTCTGAGGGTTCTTCAAAACGTTTTCTCACTGTTTTAAACTCTATTTAAGAACTTCAAACATACATTTTCTACATAGTCACCTATGTCATGTGTAGCCACTGATTCATCACTACTTTCACATAATCACATGGAAATCGTCTTTTCCTTAAAGCTTCTTTGAGCATCCAAAAAAGTGGAAATATCCAGACTTTTATATCCAGACTTTTACCTCTCTCAGACACAACCAATTCCGAATCCCTCTTCCCCATCTTTACTGGCAAAAATATTGTAAGTATAAAAATAGTAAGTATAAAAAGTGTGGAAACTTTTTTTTTATTATTATATGGTCATGCATTTTTCCCTTTTCTCCCAATAGCCCAATTGCATCATGCTTTCCACCACTAATGCAGGTTGAGGAGAACAAAGCTTTACCACTATCCCTCCAACAAGTGGGTAGCAGGCTGTATGGTTCTACCTGCACTTTGACTAACATGCATACAAATCAGCACCGTATAGGAGACACACACCCTGTTCAATGCACTTTTTATCTCTGGACAGATGGCATCTATCAGCCAGCAGAGGTCATAATCATCTATGAGAAAGAGAAACCTTCATCTGGCTTAGTCTTGCCACTGTATGAACAACAGGCCAATGTTTATTATGCCACTCAGCCAAGCTGCCTGACAGAACTGAGGCTTGAAACGATGTATTTGAGATCCCGCTCTGGCGTTCACCATATGTTTTATCACTGCACCACCTGAGCAGCCTTTAAGACATTCTTATTTGCAGAATTTCCCCCCACCTATATATAAAGCTTAACTTGCTTTTCTCACATGCAGCTCTAATAGCGTAATTACTTTAAATGTTGACCAAACAGCTTTGATCCTCACCTCATTAACAAACTGCACTAGGGTACAGATATATTTTTGGACTCATGCATATTAAAAGATTCAGCAGGTCTCCCATGGGCTGCTTATTTATTAAGCACATTGGCTGGTTGTTATAGATAGCAGCAGTGTTGCATCACTAGGACAAGGCAGTCTGCATGCAGGATCTGGTTCTGAAAGAGCAGCAAAGTGCTGAGAAGCAAAATAAGATGGAATAACACTCTGAACAGGTCAGGCTAAAATAGAGCATGTACTGCAGGGTAACGAAGATGACTTTCAGGAACACTACTGCCTTAAGGAATCAATTTTGATTGAAATTATAATTGTATTCGAATAATTACTGCATAAAAGTCATAGAGGCCAGTGGGACTAAAGAATGTGTTAGAGAACAAACATAACCAATAAATAGATTTTTAGTTCAGTGTTTGTTTTCTAAAATGCAATTGTAAAAAGCAAAAGATTTTGGAAATGTGTTATGGATTCTTAATAAAAAAAACATTGTGTAGACATTTTTATAGATTCTTTGAAAAAGTCACATTTTGGTAAGAATGAATTACAAAATGTAGACATTTTCCCCATCAACTTTATAAGGTGTATTGTGAACACGTGTTATTGGATTTGTATCTCCTTTACCAGATACAGTACAAGTTCAAAGTTTGGACACACCTTCTCATTCACTATTATTTCTAGATTTTTTTATTTTTTCTACATTGTGGACATCCCAGTACTGGATAGGATGTTCCAGCTAGACAATGCAACATGTCATAAATGTGAAAAGCATGAGAAAGACTTCCAAGTACTACCCTGATCCCCTAATTCCCCAGATTCTGACCCATTTGAGTATCTCTGGGACCATCTTGGTTGTTGTGTTTGATCTACCCAACCTCCAGCAGCCGTGGCATGAACTGCAGTCATCATAGCTCCAAATACCTGCGACAACCTGCCAGGACCTTATTGGTTCTTTCCGAGCCCGTCTTGTTGCTGTCTGTGCTGCACTTGGCAGTTACTCTGGTAATTATCTGGGGGTCATAATAACATCACTAGATGATAAAATTAAAATCTATAGATTTTTATTTAAGTGGTCCAGCATTTATTATCACCACAAGCACTAGCTGCTGAGAGCAGTCCAACATTCTGACTGGCTGGCTTGCTGTCATGATAAATAGTAGCAAATAAAATATAGTGGACAAAAAGAGTAACCTGACATGTCATCAGCTCTCAAGATTGTTAAACTGTAATTTACGGATCTGTTTGGCATGATATATTGTATGCAGCAAAAATAAGAGCTTATTTAATAACCTACTGATTATACAGTAATACTGTATAATCCAAGACCCACCACACATGACTCAGAAAATGCATCAGGACGCCACAAGATAACTAGGTACCACAATGCTAATTTTAAAAATGTGTTGTATATTTCACTTAAACAAATAGCGATCTAGTTTACTTTAGCACAAGTCATCAGGGATATATTGTTGTTGGCTAAATAGGCAGTCATGAATAAGCAAGAAGGCATAATGGTACCAGCTAAGCTGGGTTTAAAATGGGTCATTCGGTCACTGTGGTTTCCAGAAATAAACAACAGAGATGTTAATAAAGTAGATTTTTTTTAAAACAAAGTGAACCTCATTTTTTTATACATTGCTCACCCTCATTGTTCAAGCTTGAAGATGCTTGTGCCACAGAATTTACATTCAAACTATTCACTTGTTCGTGTTCATTTTAACGCATCCTTGAATTTCGGAAATGTGCTGAATAAAAGTGATAGTAATGATGATGAGAAAACATATTTTATTTAATTACACCTGTGTAAAATCCCTTTTAAAAGTCATTTTAGTAACCACTTTATCCAGCCAAGGTAAAGCATTGGATGATTAATTCTTTCTGACAAAATTCAAGGTGTTCCCATCCTGCCTTCTGTCTCTGGCTGCTTGAATAATAGGGTGAGGTGAACCAAATCCAATCTAAAGCAAGCCACCCATAGCTCCAGCATTGCTTGTCATGCCCCAGATCCATTATATTGGACATTCAAGAAGGATATCTTATTAGAGTCTGAGTGGTTCCACAGACCCTACACAATAGCTTATACTGCATGATCTGTCAAGATAAACTGTATCGAAGTTAAACAAGTTAAGTTTGACAAATGAGATTTAATAGAATGTCTCCTGCTAGAGAAACATCTGTTTAAACCTGTGTACATCTTATTTTTCAAGTATCTTCTAGGTAGAGCACATGGTACAAAAAGTACAGGATCAGCAGCCATGAACTAAAAAATAGGGGGACAAAATGTACCAGGTAAGATTGGGTTGGGAACATCATCAGCTCCTGCCATTACACAAAGAAATGGAGTGGAATTTGTTTATTTAAAGGATTCACATCATTAAATGGGAGGGGGGCCTTTTCTGCATTTAAGACCCCCCCCCCTTTTCATGCTGGGATTGTAGCCTTGAAAGAAAGCCATTGAAGATATAACTCTGATGGGACTACCTGTCCAACATAACCAAGAAAAATATTTTTAGTTCAGTGTTTCTTGCTTTTTACAATTGCATTTTATAAAATAGATTTTGGAAATTTGATATTAGGAATATTTGTATAGAATTTTTATAGATTCTTTGAAATTGCAACATTTTAATAGGACTGACATACAAAATGTAATCATCAACTTTATAAGGTACCTCTGATACATCTACATAATGTATTATGAACACATGCTATGTGATCTCATTTACCAGATACAGTACCAGTTAAAATATTGGATACACCTTCTCATTCACTATATATTTTTATTTTCTACATTGTGAGCAAATTTGTGTATGAATCTGACCTTTTGTTAGATTATGTACATACATACATGCTGATTCCCTTCCCGGGACTGTCTTGACATAGCTCCAGCGAAGCCTGTCATGCACCACATACATTATATTGGACATTCAAGCAAGATGTCTTATTAAGAGTCTGAGTGGTTCCACAGACCCTACACAATAGCTTATACTGCATGATCTGTCAAGATAAACTGTGTTGAAGTTTTACAAATGGGATTTAATAGAATGTCTCATGTTAGAGTGACATCTGTTTAAACATCTGTGGTTCTAGTCCCACCACTGCCAGATTGTAACTGTTGGGGACTTACAATTGCTCAGATAGTATACTGTCTTATAATTTGCTTTGGATAAAAGTGTCCGAAATGTCAAAAACCTAAATAGATGAAATCCTAATAAATAAATAATAATTAAAAAAATATAATATTTTGTTTTAAAGTCTAACTTTAGCACCACCAGTAAACAAAACTATTCCTAGTTATAACTCATTTGGATTTTACCTTGCTGTGAGCATAGACGACAGAGCCCAGAAGTTTCCAAGTTCCTCCACGGCGGTCCATACGAATCATGCGAAGAATCTGGAGGAAGCGGAGACTCCTGATGGCCGAGGTGGCAAACACATTTCCCTGTGTGCCTGCTGCCAGCACTGAGATGGAGGCAATTAGCACCATGATGTCTGTGGAACAAAAATCATCAGAAGTGATTATGGGAAACTGTGGGTATAAACTGTGCTGATAAAATTATAAACAATCAAATTATGCTGAGTAGGAGTGTTGCAGTTCTCCTTAATCATACTTAATGTTTATAGGAGGTAAATCAAATTGAATTAATACCTTTCATAATTAAGTTACATTTGTGTATTAAAGAATATTACACAATCATATACTGTATTTGTTATTTTAAAAAGGCACACATGCCATGCTGTGGTACTTTTATCATTGTTTGATTGTTTGTCCTCTGCCTTAATCCCATTTGATTGCAGGGTCGGTTCTTAGGTGTTGCCACATCTCATTGATTTGGCACAGTTTTTACACCAGATACCCTTCCTGTCACAACCTTCCTATTTATCTGGGTTTGGGACCATTTATCCAGGCTATTGGCTAGCCAACTGACAAAAAAAGTGAAAAAACCCACTACCCTGGACACTATTGGTACTAAAACAAAATTAACACACACACATATATGTATATATAATAGTTTGCTTACCTATGACGCAAAAAGGCTTGCGTGCAAATTTCAGCCTGCCTCTCCATCCTCTGTATCGACAACAGCATCCAGCTGCCCATATTCTTACAATGTATTCCACTCCAAACACAACAATAGTCACAATTTCCTATACACACAAACAGCAAATATTAGCAGGAAAACACATTTGAGTAATGTACAGCACGAATTGTCTTTGATTTTCTAATAACCATCAGGTATCTTCAATAAATTGCATGGAAGTATTAAATGCTCATGTCTAGTCTGGATTCATCACCATCAGATTTTTTGCCTTTATGGACCACTCAAAGTATATTTAAGGGGAAGAAGATTTTCATGTGAAGATTTTTCATGATGTGAAAGCAGCGTCACACCAGTGACTATGTGCTTATCCAAAAACATTTTTTCTTATGTCATTAAAATGGTACGATGCGGGGAAAAATGCAATGCAAAAGAAGTGGACTGTAGAAAAGTGATGTCATTTGTTTTTGAAATTCTCAATAAAAAGAGTTTAAAAAGTGGACAGTTATCTTTTTTTAAAGAACCCAGGAAACAAACACCTGAATGTCCCATTTAAACCTATAAATTATACTTAATATTTCTAACATTTTGCCCACTTTTGTCTGGTACCTAAAAACTTTATGCCAAAAGACTCAGAGTCATTGGTGATAAGTACAAAGTGAACATGCTACGATTATTTAAGATTCAAGTCCAGTGTTATACTACAAACACCTATCCATAATTTATTCTTCGTAATAAAGAAATAATAAGAAAATAAATTCCTAACTAAAATGTTCTCAAAATCCGACCAGTCATTCAGCTCATCTATGTTCCATATCTGCAATACATTCTAGAGATGTTTTTCACCTTTTCATATAGACTGGATCTCAAAAATGTTAATTCCTTTGAAGTAGTACTAATATAATAAGCACTTTTGTTTATGAGCTAACCAGTGACAAATAAGGGCAAACTTCTCACAAAAAAACTAAAAATGAATCTACATACCTACATCTATCTATCTTTACCAGTCTAGAATAGAATTTTAAGATACTGTAGTCTAATATGTGATGTGGTAAATGTCTTACCAATATATACAAGGCATCTTCAGAGCTCTTTTCATACTCCTTGATGGTTGAGAACACAGAGAGAACCAGACAGGAAAACACCAACAAGAAACTGAAAGAGAACAATATATTTTAAATATAATAATAATAATAATAATAATAATAATAATAATAATAATAATAATAATAATAATAATAATATGTTATATTTAAATAGTGCCTTTCACTGTCTCAAAGACACTTTACAAGAGGGTAATGTCATTTGGGTACTGTAAATGCTTTTCAGTCTACATTTATTTTTCTGGTTTACATTAATCACATTTTTCAAAAAGAAATCTACATATCTGTAATGGCCATGTGTTATTCTATTGGGTTTACTCTCTCAGCAGGAATAGGGTAATTGGTAGATTGGCTACTAAAAATATCTGTGTGTGAATACGGAAGTATAATGTGATGGACTGAAAATTCTATCCAGGTTGTATTCGTAATGTAATGTATTCATGTAATGCTAGCATGAAAAAAGCAGTTAGTAACAATACCCTAATCCGGCATAACATTATGAGCTCTTTCCTAATGCTGTGCTGCTCAACAACCTGCAACGTACTGTGTATTTTAACACCTTTCAATAAGAACATTCATTACTTTACCAGTAGATAATCTGTTGGATCAGACCACACAGGCCAACCTTCACTCCCCACATGCATTAATGAGCTACCCTGTCCCCGGTTTACCATTGTTCCTTCCTTGGACCACTTTTAATAGATATTGACCTCTGCAGACCAGAAACATCCCACAAGAGTTGCAGTTTTTGAGGTGATCTGATCCAGTGTTCTAGTCATCACAATTTGGTCCTTGTCAGATTCACTCAAATCTTTTTGCTTAACAATCTTCCAGCTTCTAGATGTAGTAGCTTTTAGACTTTCACCTAATCTGGACAAATAATATGACTTGAAGGGGGTGTATAATTTTGAAAAAACACTGAGGCACCTGGGAAACACTTATTTGAATAATTACTTTCTCATTAGGTGGTGTTGTCATTTGAAATGTTCATTGTACCACAGCTGGTATAAGATACATCTGAAAGCATCTAATTAA
>JAYDZG010000043.1:8816592-8828105 GCA_034509265.1 Microcambeva bendego
CGTCCCAACTTGGGATCGAACCCAGGACCTTCTTGCTCTGAGGTGACAGTGCTAGCTACTTAGCCATCGTGCCACCCAAAATATTATATTTGGCCCAGAGATCCAGTATTTAATGGATATAGCTAAAACAGCCTAGTCAATGGCAGGACGTAGGCTATTGGATTAAAGTAATGGAACAGTAATCAGAAGATTGCTGGTTCAAGTCTAACCACTCTAAATCCTCTGCTAAATGTCAAAAATGTAAATTGCTCTGTGTTGGTCACAACCCCAAATAAAAATTAAAGGGTTAGCCCAGAAGTGCATCTATATGAAGTATGAAGACCATGCAGGTAGTGGCTACTCCTGTAAACGCAAGCAAGTGAAAGAACAAAACCTGACCTGAATTGTATTAAAAGCATGCAGCTGTCTTAAACCATTGACTAATGTACAGCTCTACACAGTGCGACTGGATCTTTAGATTGAGAATGCTTAACATTTAGTGCATTATTTTAACAAAAAAACAGATGTTGTCCTTGCATTGATATTGCATTAGCTGTTGCATAATCATACAATCACGCATCAGCCTGGCTTGAGTTGATTGACTGGTTCTAAGTGGCAAGAGTTAGTTGCAAGGGCTGCGTTATGCTTCAGTGTTACATGGGGATGTAGTGTTAGCTGCCTCATTGAACATTTGGCCTATAGACTACAGGCAGACTAATGATAATGTCAGATTTTCCATTCCACCAGCTGGTGCTGCATTTAGTCACTACCAATCACACGGTAACCCATAAAGAAAAATTAAGATCTATAGAAACGAGAAAATAAATGAAAATGGTAGTCTGTTTGCTGGGAGAAGTACATTTAGCATATAAGCAATAGCCCAAGGGATAGACCGCAAGTTTATTAGCTCCATTAGGATTCTAATTATGAAGAAAGCAACAAAGCATGTAGCCAGAAAATTAATACCACATCCACAGTGACAAGAGACATTATCAGTTCTACAAAAAGAGTTAACAATCATTCCATACATAAATCAGGAATAATAAACATTACAGTCAAGTGAGCTAACTGGTGTTTTTTGGCTTTACTGATTAAGCATTTCAAAGCAAGTCTTTATACAATAATGACACAGCAAGAGCAGTGATTCTAGCCAAAGATAACACATCAACACACAACAAGATAAACCAAATCTTTATTCCCAATGAGCCCAGCATGAGCAAACAGTTTAGAGCCTCAGAGGAATAGCAGTCACCTGGTAACAGCAGAAAAGTTGCCAGAGGGACAAAAATCCAACTGACAGTAACAGCTGCACACATAAGAGATGTGTGATACACTCAACTAAATGTTCTTGCACTGTCAGCAATCCGAATTCATCACTGCAGGAGGCAAACATTCATAGAGAACCAGGAATTAAGAATATACAGAGGATGCCTGATCAGGGCTATTTCAAATTCTAACACCCACATGCTGTCTACAGATTGTTCTTAATCCATAACAAATAAATCTCTGTAATCATGAAGCAATAGAAATGCAATAAGATCATATTATTGTTGTTATACACAAGCTTAAATCTCTCATGTTCCAATTACTGCAAGTTCAGTGAAAAATCATTCAAGTTTTTAATGTGCTGTCAAGCCAAATTTAGGATAAACTGGCCGTTTATTGCAATGAAGAAAAGTGTGTTTATCTGAAGCAAATACATGTAATTTTTAAAATACATTTACAGACTAGAACATTCATTAAAACATTTAAACAACTATTGCCAGTCTATCCAACCACTGGCCAAATGTATATCAAAAATGGCATACACATCTGTTTAGAATACAATGAAATTCTTTATTTGCATTTCAGAGTTCATGGGAACCAAGCACCCTTGGAACCCAAGAGAGTTTGGGACCTTGCTCAGTGGCCCGATAGCGGCTGCATGGCAGAGCCTGGATTTAAACGCAATGTTTCAGTTGGTAACTCAAGGCCCTAGCCACTAGATTACCACCAACCTCAATGTATAGACAACTAACACAACATATAATCTAATCAACAGTGTAGATGAAATAGTGTAAAGAATACATGCCTGACTGCAGTTTCTAACTCGATTTGTGTTTGAAACATTACCACAATGGGATTAAGTGCATCTCTGGTTGTTGTAAATGTATTATGCATAGTGAATTTAACATGTGACTAATGTTTTAGTAATAAAACAAACAAAAAAAAATCCCTAAATAATGCAATCATTCCACAGCATTTCCTATACAAGTATACTTTGTTATATACCAACATTCCAGAATGAATCAAATCATAAAATAGTGCCAACGATTGAACAGAAAGACAAGACACAGAGATTAACAGATCGACGGACGGAGGGAGGGATGGATGGATGGACGGACATACAGATAAGATAAACTAACATTATCCTTAAGCAGTGCACCTTAAATCTGAAAGTCCCTATAACTCTAAAGCACCAGATTCTTTGGGGTTCGGAAGGCCCTTTAAAGTTCATGTGTAAGCTGGTATGATTCTACATGATGAAGCAAAAGTAAAATCCAATTTGCTGCATGATGTGACTACATATAAGAGCTTCACTCATCACCACACATTCATTCATTGTGTTGAGTAAATGCACTAAGAGCTACTCCCCTCTTTTCACTCTTTCATTGAGTCCTGAAACTTTTTATACATACTTTTTAGACACATGTGTTGTTTTGCATCAATGATGGATAGATAGATACAAGATTTGCTTTTGTGGTCAATTCAATTTCAACTTCTGGTCTTGGGTATAAACAGATGAACAAATGTTTGCTTTCAGCCAACATGCAGACATTGTCTCATCCAACAAAAGGCCTTTTATAAGTGCATTGTACAACTCTTTATCGTTTTAATGGTGCGTGGAGCACTCAGGGCTTCGTAAAATGTGCCTGTAATGCAGCAGATATAGTACAAAGTATACAATCTCTGGCAGGTCCCCAAGGGCTGTCTACCACACAATACTCATGTACTAGTGCCTGGTATACATTTATTTTGTCATTCACATGCATCAGCAAACACCTGAGCTGTCTGCAGGATGCATTTGAACTATGTAAAGCATACAGCAAAAGCTATAAGACCTTGTTATAACAAAGATGTGTAAGAAAAATACAAGCATTCATTCAGAAAACAACTGATTGCTGTGTATGCAGCGGACTTTTAATGCTTAGATTGCAGGTTAGCTCAATAAATGCTTATGTTAAAAAGCTTCCCTGACAATCTGCCACCATGTTTGGTGACACTGCAAATAAACACAGATTCACCCAGTGACAGAAAACACTGCACAACACATAGTGCCTGATTCTGTTAACATCTTTTTCTTGTCCTGTGTACTCTGATAAGCAGTATGTACTAATATGAGCTTTAATTGCCCACGTTCACAGCAGAATCCGCCTTCACGCATAGGATAGATGATTGATGCTAATTGGTTACATTCTCTGAGCAAGAGGAACAACATTGCTGTATTTCCTGTCAATCATGTGGCATAAGCCAGTTCTGGGCATCCATGAAATAAAATGAACAAAAGTAGGCAGAAGACCAAATTTGAGAGAGATTCCATCTTGTATCTTTGGAGCTTTCTTTTTTGAAAATAATTTATTTTAAGAGCAAAGTAAGATTCTCTGGCGTATTAAAGTAAGCTACATCTGAAATCTATTCACCTTGAGTTTTAGTATGAAAGTGATTCATAATATGTTTTTAAAAATCATGAAAACCATGATGGGTTAACAAAATACACTAGCTATGCTTTAACAACAATGTACTGCAATTCTGATGTAGGTTACCTTTCAGAAATGTTTATGACTTACACATTCAGTGTTCTTTACTTTCACTGTCTGGCAAAACCCTTTCACTGTCTACAACACTTCTGAAAACTGGCCCAAAGACAAGCCTAACGGTAGGATATCACCAACAGGGGTTCAATTCATTTTAATGTTGCAGTTTATAACTATAAGATACACTGTACCATGTCTGCATAGATCAAAGTTCCTTATTAGATTAATGTTACACCATTAAAGCAGTATAACACAGGTCACCAGCCAAAATAAATCACAAAACTAAGCAATCTAAAAAAGCTTTACACTGTAAAATTGCTGTAAAATAAACATACTTCATTTTCTTTAATCCCTTATCCTAATTAGGGTCAGGGAGGGGTGCTGGAACCTATACCTGCTCTTCAACAGGCACAAGGCACATGGTAAAACCCTGGATGGGGCGCCAGTCCATCGCAGGTACCTACAGGACAATTCAGTGTCTCCAATTAACCTGGTAGCATGTCTTTGGACTGTGGTAGGAAAGCCGGAGGAAACCCACGCTGACATGGCGAGAACATGCAAACTCCACACAGAAAGGACCTAGATCGCACCCAGGAGATCGAACCCAGAACCTTCTTGATGTGAGGCTACAGTGCTACCCACTGGGCCACTGTGCCGCCCAATAAACATACTGTCACACTTTAGTCTATTAGTCACTTAAAAGTTTAGTTTTTGACACTATTGTACTGAGATCCTTAAAATTGCCCAGTGAGTTAAAAGCACTGTGAGTTATTTGCATATTATTTTATATGTCAAAACGATGTAAGCTTATTGAAGCCCTGACCCTTATTGAATATTTTTTAAATAAAGGGTACTAGTTTTATGAATGGTTAAATTTATTGCTTTTGGTTACCTTTGTATTTATTTTAGATTTGAGCCCTGCTTATATTGTGTGAATAACTGTTTGGCAGGCACAACATTACAACTGACAGGGGAAGCAAATAACCCTGATTATCTCCTCACGGCACCTGTTACTGAGTGGGATATATTAGGCACCAAGCAAACTTTTTAATCTCAAATTTAATGTTAGAAGCAGGAAAAATGGGTGAGCGTAAGAATTTGAGTGAGTCTGACAAGAGCCAAATTCTGATGGCTAGACGACAGTCAGCATCAATCAAAAGTGTTCCAAGGAAGGAACAGTGGTTACCCTGGTGACAGGGATATGGGTGGCCAAGGCTCATTGATTCACGTGGAGAGTGACGGCTGGTCCTAGCACACAGACGAGCTACTGTTGCTCAAACAGAAGAAGTTAACGCTGGTTCTGATCGAAAGATGTCAGAATACACAGTGCATCACAGTGTATCGTCCATGAAGCTGCAGACCCACAGAGCAATTGGGTGGTCCTAATGCTATGACATTTTGTAAAACCTTTTTTTTTTGTTTGGAAGATTTCCAAGATTTTCTATGTAACCACAGATTCCTAAACATAAAAAATGCAGTAATTTAAGTTTTCAAAGCGGTTCTTTATCATTTTATTTACCGTTTAATACCCGACCCTGTGCGTTTATTATTTGTGTGAGCTGTCTGGTGTTAGCTGGTGCTAAAATGGACAGTGACTGTAAAATATGCAAGCAACACAGAAGATGCTGCAGCTGCACGGTGCACTGGCATCATTCTACAAGCACCATTCTACAAGCACAAGCACTGTGGCTTCAGGAGATATTCACACCCTGACCCAGATCACCCCTGTTCATGTAGTATACATGGTATCACCATGAAAGGAAACGTTTCCCATTCACCCAGCAAGACCTACTATGTCTGAACAGAGACTAGTACCTTTTACTGCAGACCCTTTGCAGTCTAGCCTGTCAGCCTTGTATTTTAAGATGATACATGCTGTGTATTATATTTCAGACGTACGCCATTGTTTTTACACGTTTGCCTGGTCCGTGTGGTGGATTTTACTATGAAGGAGGTGCCATGATATGGGTTCGATACTGAACCTCAGCTGACAAAGCAAGAATACAGCAGGCAATAAGCGAGTCACGTGGTCTAAGAGGACTCAGATATATATATCGATTGTAAAAATATATAGGCTGGAAATGGTGTATTTGAATAAAAACGCACAGAGTATCGATCTAACATGCATGAATCAAGAATTGGGTTTATAGGATAATAAATAAATAGATCTCGACACGTCATACCAGAGGTAAACAACTAACCATCGTCCTTTTGAATCATTGCAAGATCACGGCTTTCCGTACAGACGTTCAAATAGCCCAATAATCCATTTAAATGATCTGCATCACTAAATGTTATTTTAATAGAATCAAAACATTTTTTTTCACAACTTAAATGAAGATCCCGGCACATTTTACTCTACAATGTGACTAAATGAATAGTGAAAAGTATTTCAAACAGCAGCCTGTGATGTACTGATGTCAAGCAAATGACTACTGGTGCACTAGTCCAAATACGATCTCAATTATTTAAATACGATAAAAAGAAAAGAAAATTGCACAAGCAATTCTGATGATTTGACCAGGTGACGTGTATTGGCATATACATATCTAGAACCTCAAACAAAATAGACGTAATACGGTAAAAGGACCTTTTTCCTCCCCATTTACAGTTCCAAAACAGTTACTTTTAAAACCCTGAAAAGCATTTCTGAGGAGCTACTCACACATAAGCGTGGTAGATGAAAGCCCAGCCGCGAGGTCTCTCCAGAACATTGTAGAGAAAATTCTGCGGGCGCCGGTAGAAAGCATTGCGCTTAGGTGGCTTTTTCCCGGCGATGCTCGCGCGCTTGTTGCTCAGGATGCTGCCGCGTTTGGTGGCGTCACTGGCCGCGATGAGCAGCGCGCCGTCTCGGCTCGAGTCCGCCCCCGCGGACGCCTCGAGCCCCACAAAGCCCACCTTGAGCTTCTTCTCGGTCTGCGGACCCGGGTAGACCCCGCCGTTGCGGGATTTCTGTACCATGTTTTATGCGGCGGAGCTGGCATGGAGAGGAGAGACGGAGAAGAGAGGAGACGCGGGCGAGGTACAGGGGCTCATCCGCCCTGCGCCAGGTGCCAGCAGCGCGAACAGGGGGGCGCGTGTGCGCGCGCGAGGAGGTGCTCGGCAGCACGCGAGGGAAGAAGAGGCCAATAGGGATGTGCGAGGAGAGGAGTGAGAGTAATCAGAGTCTCTCTCTCTCTCGCTCTCTCACTCTCTCTCCATCAGCATCACTCTGCCACCTGAGAAGAGCAGGGAAAAAAACTACTGATCAATAATTTAAGAGGGATGGAGAGAGAACTGGTCCAACATACACAAACTACACAGAGAAACATTTACCTTTGTTTCTATGTGACACGTTATATGGAGGGATGGAAAAGTACTGGGGCAATGGGACACCCATTCTAATTTTATTTATTTTTTCTTTCTTTCTTAATATAATAAACTGCTGCTCTTATTTTCTTAACCACTGATCCAATCATCCAATCAGGATTGCTGGAGCCTATCTCAGCTTTTCAATGCGCCCAAAGCACCAGTCCGAAACTCATGCAGACATGGGGAGAACAAATCCCACACAGAAAAGGACTAAGACCACCCCATCTGGGGATTGAACCCATGCAGGACCTTCTTGCTGAGGGGTATATAAAATTTATGTTCCCCTGTGTACAAAGCAAGATAAAGAAAAGCTTGGTGTGTGCGCATGTTTATTTTTTTTTAAGGAACACATTTTGGTTACTTTCATGACAGAAGTAGTTACTAGTTCTAGATTCATCAGATTACAATTAATTGTCATGGACAATTTTGTATCTTCATTTTATCTTACTTGCATGTTGTAGCCTACTGTACTAGACTAGTAATCAAAGAGTGCTGGTTCAAGCCCCACCACCAGTTTGCCACAGTTGGACCCTTGAGCAAGGCCCTTAAACCTCAATTGCCTAATTGCTGTAACTGTACTTTAAGCCGCTTCGTGTGTTATATGGTATAAATGCAGGTTTTTGAACTGTGGAAGGAAACCAGAGTTCCAGGAGAAGGGAGAACATGCAAATTTCTTACAATAAGAACCATGACCGTTCTACCTTGGATTTAACTCAGGAACTTATTGTGTAACAAGTGCTTGTTGTAGGAATGTAAAAAAAGTATATGATCAGGTCGATTTGTGCTTCCTATCCTACCCTAGTTTCCGAATGACAACCAAGTTGTGACTGCTACATACAATGTTGCCTACTATGTCTGCAGATTATTTGTTTTGAGTCTGTATTATTCACCCTTCAAATGATCGTTCAGTGCAATCCTCTGTAAATGTTCCTTTTCCATCTACACCCAGGTCAGCTGCAGTGTAATGGGCTATAAACGTCCAAGTGACGCACACAGTGGACACAGGAACTAAATGTTCTGTAAAGTAATAATTCTAGCCCTGATATTTTTCATTCAGTTCAGTTCATTTTATTTAACCACTTGTCCTAACCAGGGTCGGGTAGGGGTGCTGGAACCTATTCAATAGGCGCAAGGCACACAGTAACACCTTGAGTCCATCACAGGTACCTACAGGACAATTCGGTGTCTCCAATCAACCCGGTGGCATGTTTTTGATGAAATAATTTATCATATGAACAGAATAAAAAAAGTATGTGGTCTATACCTCAGTAGAAGATAAAGAAGGGATGTGGGGTGGGGTGATCATGTCTCTTGGGACAGAGACCTGCTCTAGCCTCTGCCAATCGAATTATGATCCAAAGCCTGATATATTCAGCATCCACCATACAAACACCAAACCTATGTGAGAGACAAAAATACGATTATAGGAGAGAGCCAGAGATATGGAGAGCAAGAGAGCGAGTGACAGATGTTATCAAACACATTCAAAACATATTTAGATTTCTAATTCTATCACAGGTGAACCACAAGCAACAGAAAGCAAAAAAGCTCAACCAAAATCAGGACACACTGGGGACAAGAGGTTTACATCTTAATCGGTCTACACACTTACACATTGACTCGTTGTATGTGAGTAAACAGACACACATTTTTGTTAATGGTGGCTCTAGGCTTAGTAAAACAAACAAAGGAAGTAGGCAAATGTTAACCAATCATCATGAGTCAGTATACTACATGGCATATTTCAGAGAAGGATTTATTTACGCAGCACTGGATAAGCAGTGGCTGGACATGGAACTAGATTTCTCAGTACCGACAATCTAATCATGAACCTAATAAGAACAGCCATCAATCCCTCACCCCAGGACCATTACACCGGGACCTGATTTCCTGATCATCAGATATTGCACTAACCCAGGGCTTTTACTGAAGAAGAGACCATGGACATAACAGCGAGGAATATACATGCTATAAAATGTTCAAAATGAAATCCCACAAGATTGAACAATGTGTGTGTAATTGTAGTCCAGTAATTAATGTTCATGCCATGAATGAAAGAATTAAACTTAAACCGAGATGGCTGGTAAGCTACCTGATGACCGAGACGCTATTTTAAGAGCACACCATACAGACCCATGGCATTAAATATCTTAAATAGATCTAGCTCATTGCATGTTTTGAAAAAGCAAAAGTCCAGGGTTACAGCTTGAGAGATGCCACTTGTGACTGTAAATACTGTAAAAAAAAAAAATAGATATATGTATATCTTAAAGCAGTTTTCAAGAGAGAAGTGTAGAAGCTGGAGAGCTGATGGAGGATAGCCTTTCATTTGTTCATCCAGACGTTTCCATGACAACGTCGCAGCAATAAGCTTTCATAAAACATTTTTAATACATACCTCCATTCAATCCCCCCGAAGCACAGACTGGCTAGAAAACAAAGTAAAACAATGCACAAAATCAAATGAAACATTTATTTCAGCTAACAATGTGGAAGATTGGTTCATATAAAAATATGTTGTTGCTGTTACGGTTGCTTTGTGTCCATTGGCATCTGAAATGATTGAAAAAGCAAGAAAGTAATACAGCCTGGACAGGGCAAGGGTCAGTCATACCCAAGAGAAATTCACTGCATTTCATTATTAAAGACAGAAGTAAAGATATGGGTCAAAATGAGGAGAAAGATATTGTTTTATGATTTTAATCTTAAAGGAACAAAAATGCTGCAGATCCCCCCCCCACAAAAAAGGTGAGCTATTGAGGTTTTAATCTATATGCAGTATTACATGACCACAGGGGGCACTTGGTCATGTAAAACTGCGGTATAACCGTTAGCTTTGATACAACTATGCAAAGCAGACATTGAATCTAACGGATACTGAACATCCTCCATCGTAGTTGGCAGCAGACTTTACTGGGTTTAGTCTACCTCCAGCTGACAGCACCTAGTCTGCAGAAAAAGAAAAAAAACAAAGCAAGGCCCTTAACCCTCAATTGCTCAGACTGTATACCTTACCCTAAGGTCCAAGGTAAATCTGACATTCATACAGACTCTTTTCAATTCATAGCCTAAAGCTCTATTAACTGAGCTTCCACTGCACCACATTTCTATATGAGGTTGTTTGACCCTGTTGAACTGGCCTATTGCATGAGGTGGACTAAACAATAAATAAAGAAATTCTGAATCTTGAATTTCATTGAAAGTTTCAGAAAGACAATGATAAAAATGGCTGAATCCAGCTAAAATATGGATTCTTCGGATATGAATCAAGAAAGCCTAGGCTTTAGTAAAAATCAGATATGCACCAAAAAAAAAATGGATTTTTTTTCAAATTGTCTAAGATCCAACCACTATTATTCTGCTACTAAAGCTGGTCTCTGTGCTGCCTCTTTGATTAATGCCCTTCTGGCCCGGTGCTCCGGGGATCATTAGAAATTTGGATAAATATTTTTTTATAACCCATCTCTGACTTGTACTTCTCTTCAACTTTGTCCCTGACTTGTTTGGAGATTGCCTTGGTCTTCATGGTGTTATTTGGTTGCCGGTGTCTCTTGCTTAATGGTGTTGCAGCCTTTCAGAAAAGGTGTGTATATACTTACAGATCATGTGACACTTAGATTGCACACAGGTGGGCTTCATTTCACTAAGCATGAGACTTCTGAAAGTAATTGGTTGCACCAAAACTTTTTTCTGGCTTCATGGCATTTCAGTTCAACAACTTATTTTGTGCTGCTGCATCACATACAATTCATATTAGAAACATTTAAACACAGGTTGTAATGTAACACAATAGATAAAAAGCCAAGGCACTGTATGTGTATGAGACTGACATGCTTAGGATGGAATTATTGCATGTTTGCTAAATTACAAATCTTGTCCTTGAAACTCATGTAATGTCTGGAAAGACTTAATGATCTACAAACCACCACAGGGGGATCTATGTGTGAATACTCCTAAAAGTATCAGTAGATGAGGATAGCATAACATGCTGTGATCTATCTAACATAATATTTTATTTCAGTGGTATGAGGAATCATACAGTACATTAGAATAATACCTGATGTAGTGCACTCAAGACTTCCTCCAGTAAAACAATGGCATGAAAATGTCAAAAATCATGTCATGTCTGATCTCATGTCCTGGTGGGTTTCCTCCAAATGAGACTTTTAAACCAAATTTAACATGAGTAAGAAAACCAAAGTAACAGGAGCAATAAAACCAAAATAACATAAAGAAGAATACCAAAATCCTGACAATATCTGGAGCTGTAGATCATTAGCATTGTTGATCAATTAGAATGAGAGGCATAAACACTCAAAAGTTTGACCCACAAACCAACTACGGGGCCGCAGAGACCCAATTTATGACATTTTTAGGAAAACATCCTTA
>JAYDZG010000043.1:8861878-8873720 GCA_034509265.1 Microcambeva bendego
AAATGGATCTCATTTACAGAACATGCCTCCAACTTTGAACATCTGATATTTTTAAAAAATTATTATCGTGAAGTAAACAACAAATAGGACAAAATAACAGAAAACTTCATTGTCCATAACTATTCACCCCCCTAGAGTCAGTACTTTGTAGAGCCACTTTCTGTGGCAATTACAGCTGCAAGTCGCTTTGGATGAGTCTCTGTGAGCTTGCCACATCTTATCACTGGCATTTTTGCCCATTCCTCAAGGCAAAACTGCTCCAGCTCCTTCAAGTTAGATGGTTTCTGATGGTAAACAGCAATCTTCAAGTCTGCCCAAAGATTCTTAATAGGATTACAATCTGTGCTTTGACTAGGCCATTCCATAGCACCAGTCATCTTCCTCTCGACTCGGACCGGTTTCCCCACTCACTGCTGCAGAAAAACTTGCACAGAGCATGCTGGTGCCACCACCATGGTTCACTGTGGGGATGTTGTTTTTGGGGCAACGAGATGTGTTGGTATTCCTTGGTGGCCGAGGTCTCATCAGACCAGAGCACAGCCAATTTTCTGTTTTTATTTCCACATTTTTTTTGTAATATTCATTTCAATTCACCAACTTGGAGCATTTTGTGCAGCTACATCACATACAATTCAGATTAAAAACCATTTAAACACAGGTTTGGAATGTAACAAAATAGGTAAAAAGCCAAGAGGGTGTGTGAATACTTTTGCAAGGCATTATAAATAGATAGATAGACAAGATGATTAGATAGATGTGAAAGCCATTGGCGATGAGCTCAAACAAAAACCTTTTTGCTGACGCCAATGAAATAGCATGATGCTGGTAAAACTACATTAAATTAGGAAATTCGTTTTTAAAGACTTAATAGAATTTTAAAAGAGCAGCAACGATATCGATAACAATTAAGACTGGGTAAAACTTCTGACTTTAGTTCAATGACTTGCATGGTTAGATACACTGAAAATATCAAAATACATAAATAAATCCCCCCCCTCACTGTATTAAGTTTAAAACTAAAATATGTATTTGTTAAACAGTTTGGCTTTTCAGTATAAGAAAAGAAAATCATATTTATAGCTCAGACAAAAACACTCTCAGAACTCACTCCTGGTCCGCCTCCCCGTTATAACACAGCGGTGATTGTATGACGGACGTTTAAAAGGAAACAGCACTGTTATTCAGCATTGCTACATCACACAATCAAAGGCACAATACAGCAGAAACAGACTGCACACACATCCACAACATGCAGAAATACCCATACAGAACTCAAAATTAACGGAAAACTCAGAAAACATTAAAATGAAAAAGCTACAAAATCAAAACAATGTTGGTTGTGTTTCTTTGGAGAAGAACGGTTAGTAGAGGTCCTTTAGGTGGATGATATGAGCGACTGGTTGGATGATGACAGGTTAAAGTTACATCCAAAAAAACTAGGATCAATCCCAACAAACTTTCTCAGTTCATCTCAGCAGATGCTTTAACGGGATTCTGATTTGATCTCTGGCCAATCCAGAAGATTTGTTGCGTTTGATCCGATGACATTCGGGCAGCAGACTCCCGGGACCCCTAATACCGGACTCAAGCAGTGTATGTTCAAATCTCTTGCCCCAAGAAAACAATACTGCGACAACAAGACTGTTTTAAAGCAAAATGAATAAAATCAAATGAAAAAAAAACAAACCAAATATTTGCAACTGGTGAAGCTTGTGTTCCTACTTACAAGATTTATAAGAAAGAAGAATTTGGAAAAATGTTGCTGCAAGATAACAGAGATAAAATGGAAAGAAAATCAAAGAACAGCAGAAATAGAAATTCAGAAACTGTGAATATCAAAATGGATCTTTTGTTTTTTATTTCGTTATTTTAAACTTCCAGTTATTAATCATGCAGAAATAAAAACTTAACTAAAGAAAACAAGCAAACATAGGACGTACAGGTAGCTACAAATGAACTGAATTCAGCTCAGAATACTGTTCTGTTCAATCCCTGAAATTATAACCTGGAAATCCACTACATTTAGAATGCTTAGCTTATCTGAAATAGCAGCTTTTATTCTATGTTAATTAGTGTGATTGCAGTAGGCAATATTTTCCAGATACGACCACCCGGTGACCTGCCACACTAGATTTTGTTCCCCACTGACCTGCATTCCTTTTTAGAACGTCTGGTTGGTATAACTAACTTCTGTTTAAGTGAAAGCTTGATCACAGATACGTTCACCTGTCTGAGAAAAGTTTCAGCCCCATTCCTTTTTTGAAAGATCTAACTCATCATTCAGTCCATCAATAAAATGAATTTTCAGGGCCAACAGGTCACGACTGAAGTGCCCTTGAGCAAGGCACCAACCCCTAACTGCTCCCCAAAGACATACCAAGAAACCGATAATTTTGAAGTGGTCTCTTTTTTTTCTCCCACTTATTTGTGAAAAAATGAAACATCTATCTGTTCATCTTATCTTTCGTATCGTTATCTATCTGTCTATCTGTCTAATCTATCTATCTGTCTATGTATCTATTATTCAATAGATGTATTTAACATCTTTTAAGTTAAATCTGAAGACCTAAACCAATATAATGAAGCAATAAAACAGAAGGAAAATAGTTCTGTAACAGCTGTAAGAATAGAAATATTCTGAGCTGATCAGTTATAGCACTGCTTCACACCTTCAAATCTACCCTCATGTCATATCTAGACTTCGAATGAGTACAATCTTGCAGGTAGGAATAGCCTAGATCATAAAAGAACCGAAAACAAACAGCAAGGAAGATAATGATCAAAGTAAAAAAAATGACTGAATCTGTATTAAAAGTGTTGAGGTTTAAACCCAATCCACATCTTACCGGTCACACTGCTTTCTCTGCTGAGGCCCGTGTGCAGTTTGCAGTGAACGAGTGCTGCATCGAACAGCCACTGGCCAAAAAGGTTCAGCACACTGTTCACCTTGGGCCTGGTGGGAGCTGGCAGGGGTCGAGGCTCTGAGCTGGTCTGGTTGGGACTGGACAAGGGTGAAGAGGACGACGGCTGGTGGGAGACTTTGGGTGGACCAGTCTGGAAGGTCAAGCACTGAATTATTTAAAGTATGGGCAGACAGAGCAGCCAAAAACATCAGTGAAAATGACTACTTATTTATTTATTTATTTATTAGGATTTTAACGTCATGTTTTTACACTTTTTGGTTATATTCATGACACACAGTTATTCATTACTCAAGGTTAATTCTTTACAAGTTTTATATTAAACACAGTCGTGGACAATTTTGCCGAACCCAGGACCTTCTTGCTGTGAGGTGACCGTGCTACCCACGATAAATAAATAAATAAATAAAATGATTCGATTATTCAGTAGACTCACATCTAGTCTGTAAAAGAATGTTAGGTAGGTAAATTCCTGGAAGACCGGGATGCCAAATTTGCTTCACAGTTTTAAATCCCTCCAATATAGACATTTCAAATTCCCCACTGAAATTTCCTTCCCACTTGGACCCTCCCTGCAGGCTGTGATAAGTCATGTGTTATCAAATGCTCCCTCTGACGAGTGTCAGTCAAATTAGGAGTCCCACTGAGAGCCATATCAAGTACAGAGAGTCAATGATCTCACCGCCCCACCATGTCACATTGCTCGAGATGCTAATCCTAATATAATTGGAGGGCGAGAGGGGTAAGGCGTAGCATGGTGTATAAGGTACTGGAGTGGATTTTCAGAAGCTTGCTGGTTCTTGCCCTACCACTGCCAGGCTGCTGCTGTTGGGCCCTCGATCCAGGCCCTTAATTCTCAATTGTTCAGACTGTTTTCTGTAACGTCATGCAATTCGCTTTGATAATGCAGGACGGACAGTGGAGGAAGGATTTAATTATACTGCTCACAAATGATGTTATTTTGTTTCTCCATGTAGTGATGATATTAAAGAGGAGTGGAAATTGCTTTTACAGTGATCTCGAATGATTTATCCTTTCGGAGTGGCTCGGTAATAAATGGCCACTGACGTGGGGCGGTCCGGAGGTTGAGGAAATGTTTTCAGTCTAATTAAGCAATCTGATTACTATAATCTTGAGAGAGAGTTTCCTTGCATGTATTAGCCATATGCACATTTTGCATTTCACTATTGTTCTTTAGGCATTCGTGTTTAATGTTGATGGGCGACATTCTGCACAAGTCTGGGGTCTTTACCTAGAATTAAACGTTAGGGGGTAAATCTAGAATGGCCAAATTTACATGTAGTATAAAACATTAAGTTATAAAATACTGAAATGCTTCTAGATTAAACAGCTAAACAAGCAAAAATATCAATACCAACATCTTATATTTTTTTCAATGAACTGTACTAATTTAAAATTATAAAAAAAATAGTTATAGTAATTCACCAACAAAAATGAGTCGCCACAGCAGATAAAATGTCCTTCCTGGTGCAACCCTCCTATTTACCTGGGTTTGGAGCCGGCACTTCTTTGCACAGCCGAGTTTCGAACCGAGGAGTTCAGACTCTCGGTGCTGGCGTGCTAGCATAAAATCCTGCATCCCTACTTAGAGTGAATATGTGTGTTCTTTTGAATATACCGTGGATGCTTTGCTGGTGGTCTTTGTGACTGCTGTGGGTCTGTGTCTGCGGCTATGAGGAGGCGTGGTGTTGGTGGTGGTGGGAGGCGGTGGCATGCTAAGCCGATTGACAGGAGTCGGAGGGGCGCTGTCTGACCGAGGTCTGGATATACCTGCGGGGAGACAAAGAAAATCATTACACTGAATTAAAACAATGTCAGAGAGAAAGAAAACATGAATCAGCCTAAAGACATTTATGTTTTTAATTAAGTCAAACTCAGAATTCCACAGTGCTGGCATGGTTGCTATTAAAAATCAGGCCTGCACATACAGAGACAATAAAACCCACAAGATCTGCAAACATCACCTGTACACATGAGTTCAGCAGGTCATTGTGCAAACGTTTGGACAGTATACCAACAGACATTGTTCATCACAACAAGCAATTAATTTTCTACCAATGATTTAAGACATTTAAATTAGTCACACAATATGCAAATTTCCCACAATTTAATATTTTCTTCTGCAATAGTATATATTTATAAAATAAAATCAGTTCTATGCTCATGCATGATGCTAAATAGTAAGCACTGATTGGGTCAGTATAGATGATCTAACGGTGATTAAGCATAATGCACGTTGTGCCGAAACCATGGCAAGCAAATAACCCCTTCTGAAAAGAAAACATTAATAATGTACACATTCAAATAAAGTAAGAACATCAACACACCCAAACGACCTTTAAAACTCGAGCGTTCTTCAAAACATCTCTGCACCTTTAAAACTTTTAACAAATGAAATGACTTTTTCACACCTTCCTTTGTGATGCGTTTTTACCCGAATCAGTTTAATGCCATCAGCAAAGACATTAGAGGCAGCCGTGGCCTGGTGGTTAGAGAACTGAGATTGTGATCGGAAGGTTGCCGGTTTGATTCCCAGGGCTGAAGTGCCGTCGAGCAAGGCTCCCAACCTCTAACTGCTCCCAGAGGCTCCCTGCCCCATGTTGTTCGCTAGTGTGTATATATGTGAGGATCAAAATGCAGAGGACAATTATGACATCATAAGTAAATGTTCTTCTCCTTAAAGCTTATGTGTGTGTCCAAACAATTGGAGATTAGATAGCATTAAATCTGGACTATAAGCCCTCCGGGACTACTCACCCCGGCCTTGCCGTTTCTCAACTGAAATCGAAAAGTGCAAAAATATTTTGATCCTTAACTATGATAATTTAATGCAAAAGTTGAGACACATTAATTATATTATAACGGAAACGTGAGCATTATTTGTATTATTTCAATGCACAGTCATTTTTTTTTGCTGAATTTACACTTTTATACTTTTACACTCGGTCCAAACTTTTGCATCAAACTTGCCATTTATTTCTTATGTGTTTTGCAGCACACTGATGATTTTCTTAAGTCTTATACATGCACCATTTTAATCAGACTCCCATATGATTGGTCAGGAGCAGATTTAAGAAATACCATAAACTGGTAGCCTGTCTCGAAATGCAGCAACACCTGGGGAGAAAGGATTAAATAAAAGGGTTCACAAACATATTAATGGAGTCTTTATCTGAACTACTCAGGTTATTCAAGCAGATGCAATTCAGAAGGGCTTAATATCATCAGGAATTACAGAAGTGAAAAGAATTTAACTAGAAATTAATTACTTTTCTTTTGATAGCAGGTATGAAGATGCATATAAATATTGATAGACATGAAGATACATAGAAATATATTGACATTTATCAATTAATGAATTACATTTAATTTGTATTTTATTTTACTTATTTTGTTTTGGACGTTGAATAACTTAAAATGCCGCCACTGCCTTCACATGCAGAGCAATAAACCAGACTCGCTGATAGAATCCTGTCTATACAGGAGCCCAGTAATAGCATTAGAAGTAGCATTGAAAGTATTTTTTATACCGCATGTTGTTCCTGACACAACCCTTCCTCTTTATCTGGGCTTGGAATCAGCACTACAAGACACTGCTTTAAGCATCATAGAGGCTCGGTACCTATAGGACAATTCAGTTTCTTTGATTAACCTGACTGCATGTTTTTGAACTGTGGGTGGAAACCCACGCAGATACGTGGAGAACATGCAAACTTCCGCCGAGACCTTGTTGCTGTGAGGCTTGAATGCTTCTCGCTGATTCCCCACAGTCAATCATTCATAACATTTTTTTAAAATGCTTCTTTCAACATCAACACATTAATATTCCAAGTATATGTACGGGTATTTGAGAACAGGCATGCTTGAGAAAACCACAGTCATGTACCATGGAGAAAGAAGTGATTCGACTGCTGCACCTTCTCGAAAAGCAGGTGCCATAAAAGAATCAGATTCAGCAGCCAAGTTTACTGATGCATGTTAAATTATAAAGTTATCGTACACTACATCAATGATGATGATCATAAAAGAATCAGGTTTGGCATTTCTAACTGTACGTGGTTAGGATTACTTGATTAGCTTGGTCAGCTTATACCTATAGAGGGAAGTCTGTCCCGAAAATACCTCCTAGACATTGCCGTTCCTGAGAAGAAGAAAAAAAACAGTACCACTGACGCAGGGTGATAAAATTCTCCGGCTCACACAGCACTCGTGAAAAGACGAATGTGATTGGGTTTGTAATTTATAATTACACCTTCGGAGTAACCACCAATGAGCCTGAGAAGTAAAGCACCAGAATTGGAAGAAGGGGACGAATTAGTTTCCTGCTGATTGTGTTAGTACAGTTTAGCATGCACTACACATCCGATACCGACATGAACATATACGGTCTTATATATGCAGATTTAGTACTCGCTACTTCTGGCATTGGTTAAACTAGCCGGTGCAACCGAAACACAATCACGGATATAATCAGCAAACATGCGATTCAGTTTGAAATATGATCGTTTGCTGACTAAGGTCTAAAAAAAAATAACATGTCAAATCCACACGTGATATTAGAAAACCTTTAACACCCAGATTTACATCGAAGGGGCAAGATTAGAGGGTTTCACTTTCTCTGAGTACCATAAGAGGGCAGAGTTTCGTGCCTCTTATTTTTCTGAAAAACTGCCACACCTGGAGAGAAAGGAAAAACAAGAACTCTGGCTGTGAGAAATACAATCATGCCAATTAATAATAATAATAATAATAATAATAATAATAATAATAATAATACACTAGGCAATTATTGCTAATAGCATTAAAGTCAAGATGGTTTACACCAATGAATGTACACAAGATGACCAAGAAGATGTAAACATGTAATAACTAAATTAAAATTTCTTAGCCAGGCCAATGCTATCATGAGTTTCACTTTGCTTGCCAAGATGGGGTCAATATCACATGGAGGGATGAAGTAATATAAACGAACACTTTATAACCGGAACACACTGTCATTCATTCTTGACACCTTATAGGCCATAATCTTCACACCACTACTTTAAAATAAAAAAAAAACAATTCTTTATTAACCCCCATGATTTTAGAAAAGTATGACCAAGTGTGTCCACAAACATTTCGGTCGTAGTTTGAAGGACGTTTTCTGTATGACTCCATGATAAACATGACTTCATACTAAACATGACTGATCTAAACTGATCTTACCTAGGAAAGCATCAACTAGGCAGCTGATGCCCCTCATAGCTCTGAAAAAGATCTGAGGCAGCTGTTTGAGGCAGGGGTGTTGAATCACCACCTCCTGAGGCACTGTGTTCCCACCCAGCAGTTGCTCTTGGAACTTCGGGGTGGAGCTGACGATCACAGGGTTACTTAGATCCACTGGATTACTGAGGGGGAAAAACAAACAAAATAAAGACATATGTACATTTGTTCCAACCACAAAGTCTGTCCGGTTGAAAGTTGTTTTTCTCACCTCTCTGAAGAAACAGTGAACATTTTGAATCATGGATGAACCTATACTAACTCAACGGTAGTTCAGTGTGTGATATACACTGGATGGCCAAAATTCAATAACAATATTCCACAGACTTTCCATGGATCTCAGGTCAGGAGGTTATTCCATACCGAGCTTTAAAAAGGGCCCCCTCTAACGCAGAGTTTTTTAAACTCTGGCAACACAAACTTCGAGCTCATTCACACGAGAAGCATCTAGTCGTTGTTGAGCCTGGCTTGAGTGATGCGATGTTTGTTTGTTTGGGGGTTATTGCCATATCTGCGGCATCTTGGCTATTTTATGGCCAATACAGATATTAAGAAAAACAGTGCACATAATTATTTGTTCAGATAAATTATTTTCAACCGAGAGCATCTAAAAGGTTTATCATTTACCTGGTGGGATCTTTTCAGACAGCTCCTTCATGTTCTCTATAAAAATACTTCTGATGGCTGAAAGCTTTGAACGTTCTAATAAAACAAGGCTTGAGTGATGCGATATAAAGTCGGCTGTGTTTCCCTTACTGTTTCACTTTTAAACTTCTGTTAGGAGGTTCAATATTCTTACCATGTTGTTATCCATCTTCTTCTCTGTGACACATTCTTTTCATGATATGGCATCTGACCAGAGCTGAGGTCTGTCCAGGGTCTCTGCAGGACACTCTCTAGGAGTTCTTTTAAAATAAGTCTTGAAGAACCCTGGTTTAATCATCTCACTTCCTCCATGACTTTGTTATGTGACCCATCTACGTTCAGGTTCGATTACCCCACTGTTTTACTTTTAACTTCTTTTAGAGCGCAATCACATGAGAAGTTACAAAACCGCCATAGTGGGCCACATTGCATACACCATACTTTATAATAAAATTTATCTGTAATTATTTTGATCCATGGGGTTTGAAAGTTTATCAAAAGCCAACAAATAAGTTCCATATTAAACAGTCAGATGGTTGGTAGGTTGTTTTAGTTTATCATTTCACTTTGAACGAGGAGAACAAGTCACGTGTGTGAATGGAGATCACAGGGTGAAGTTTAAGCACTTTCGGTAGACGTTATTCGAGATACTAACGCTACTCGCACATCGTCCAATTGTTTTAAATGGCACAAAGCTAATGCTACCAGAATGTAATCTAGTCTAGTCTCGAAGGACCCGATCTACACAGCCATGATGTATTACAACCCTCACTGGCTAGTCAGCTGCCTACGGATTCAGTAAGACAGCAAAGCGGTTCCGTACATTTTCGAACACACCCATGGTACATACCTGAGCATGTGGAGAAAGCGATACCAGGTCTGTGCAACACAGTCGTTATCCATTTCAGCAGGTATTAGGTTTGCGTCCTCCTCCGGCACTTTAAATGGAGGGAAGGCCGGCCCATAAGTAAACCTCAGTAACCTGCAAAAAGACAATAAATAAATTCAGCTTTAGTATAATTGTACAAATATAAATGATGCTGACTGCGGTGCATCCCCAAACTGTCAGTGCATCCCTTATTTCTACCCGTGTGCCATGTCACATTGTCTTCCTGGAAGATCCCATCTGAACCAGGGAAGACAACCCGCATGTATGCATGTACGTGGTCTTCCGGGATGGATTCAAACCCAAATCTTCTGAGAATGCCTTCCATACCAAGTCAGCCCATGAAATGTGACTTCCTTCATGAGCAGCCATTGAAAGCTAGCGAATCCTGGCTACATTACAGAAACACCAAGCTCTTAAACTATACATATATGTTTGCTATTACATGCATCTAGAGAAGCAGACTTGCTAAACCTGCACAGTAAGGGCAAGTCAGTTTAGTTCGTGTTAAATATATCTGCACCTGGAGGTCAGAGCAGCGATGACTTTACTCCACTGCTCCACCACGGGAGGGTGGTGTCTCCAGTTTGCTAGCATCTCCTTGGCCGTCTTCCAGTACGGCGGTGTAGGGAAACAGCGAGTACAGGCTAAAAACCAGACCTCAAACAGCACGCTGATCAGCTTCTCAGCCAGTTTCTCTGCTATGCCACCTGCAGAGGCAAACAAAGTTCATGAACAGACTACCTGGATTAATTCTAAGTTACTTACTTGACTTTTATGAATGACTTTAAAAGACTGTATTTTTATTTATCTATGTACACATAGCTACTTGACATCACATAGTAATTTCTGTCAGTTCCTGTTTTGCTTTGTATAATCAAGAATCATGCAGGTTTCATCTGAGATTTGGAATTTTCTTTTAAATCAAAGACAAAATCTTTGACAGTTCTGGACAGTCTTTATTAACCTAAAACACAGAGGAGAGTGAGAGTGAGAGAGAGAAATCCTTTTCGAGTGGGAGTGTACACACACATGTTGGTCTTTCAGATTCAGGAAAATGTCTACCATGTTGAATTTTGTGAACTAGTCATGGCTGTTATTCTTTAATTTTAGGTCCTGAACCACCTGGTGTCCGTGGGTCCTTTATTACTGGAGCGCCGAAAAAGAACAAATAATTTGAGATGGCTTCAAGAGCAATTTCATTTTCCATCCCTCTTAGGGTGACATTGTTCTGTAATAATGGAGTAATGAGTTTGAACCTACGGTACAGATGTGAATGCAGTTTATTTATTTATAATAAAAGTAATAAAAGGTAATTAAGATAAACCTTGGTCATAAATTGGCTTCAATTCCATTTTAGAAAAAAAACTGTGAAGCCAGTACCATGAACCATATTGCATTGTGGGTAGAGTGTATCATTACATCCATACCTGCAAAAGTTCGTCTATTTTACATTTTTCTTAAAGTTAGTTACTGTTAATGAAAGCCTTCATCTACTGTTTAGTTTTCCTTTTAAATATGTGTGTTGATTTATATGATTTGTAATGAAGAGATTTGCATCTGAAAAGCAGAAAGATCTCAGTGGTGGTGATCCTCTCGACTCAGTCTGAGTGTTCCACATGTTCACTGACCTCCCACGGTGGGTGGGGCGAGCAGGGTGTCGTTGATACGGAGCAGTAAGAGAAGCAGCACCTCCCACGTCTCTCTGGCCATGCAGGAAGAGTCGCGGGCGAGTTTCTGGACCGCAGTCAGCACCTGCTGACACAGCTTGAAGTGCATAGGGCTGAAGTGCTCGGGTCTACGGGATTCACAGAACAAAGCAGATATTAGAATTTACACATCAATTTATATGAAGGGTCATGTAGAATACTATTATCCCTTCCACATTTTAACCCAATCTGTACAAACACATACACACACACTAGGTGAATGAACACTAGGGGGCAGTGAGCACACATGCCTGGAGCGGTGGGCAGCCACGGCACCCGGGGAGCAGATAGAGGTTGGGTGCATTGCTCAAGGGCCCTTTAGTCGTGACCTGTCGGCTATAAGAATCGAACCGGCAACCTTCTGATCAGAAGCCCAGCTTTCTTACTACCAGGAGATC
>JAYDZG010000043.1:8912878-8933799 GCA_034509265.1 Microcambeva bendego
ATATATATATATATATATATATATATCCACCAGCATTTCTCTATACCATTAAATAATAATAAAATCTTTTCTTTCAAATGTTCTTTTTATTCTCTTCTATTCTTCTGCTTTTAAACCATGTTTCTCTGTCATAATTATTTATTTATATTTTGCTTTGCTTGGTTCCAAATTCCTCACCATCTGTGGGTATGTGATACTTCTCTGCAGTACAATGGGCCTGGGAAGGAAGACAGTGTTTCACCTAATCCTCCAATTCATTCAGTTCTCACATAACATCATGCAAATAGGGCTGCTGTTTCAGGACCCACAATCCTGTTCCAACAGTCTGCCTGAGTGGGGTGCGATACAACAAATTTATTATGCATGCGTTGCACTAAGCTTATGGTAATAAGGTATTAAATTATTGCTGGACATCATGGCTCATACATATACTTTCTGTTTAAGCTATTTTCTGTAAAAGTCACTTGGCACTAAAGGGAACAGATTGTGAGGCAGATGAGGTAAAACAAATCATATTTTTTCACTGATGTTTAAGCATTCAGCTCTTTTTCAACACTTTTCTTCCTGCATTTTTAAGAGCATATGTGTCAGGTCTGAACACAATCAATTACCAGTACGGCCTTCTTTTAAATCAGTAAAGCGTTTGGGACGATGAAGCAAACACTTAACTTTGCCCAAGGTGAACGAGAACACATGAATTACAATCTTCACTTGGTTAGATGAGACTTGTCATGCCTGAACTGGAAAGCCTTGTTCTAGCAATTTCAGTCTCCACTGAATTGATCAGAAATAAATAGGTTGCAGTCTGAACTGTTAGATGTGTTACAGAGACTGTTATTACCAGGATTTCACAGAATACTTTTCAGAGAAAAATGATTCATGTGTAAGCACTGATGACTCTTTCCTGAATGTATTTCATAATACATTGAGCATACATTTAAAATACATTACTAGGACTGAAAATGTCTATAATGGCAATTGCAGTAATGTTATTTCTTTTTCTGCAGTTTTAGGGTGTTCAGCAGGGGGCAGTGTCACTGTGTCAACAGTCATATGGATAAGAGGTATTAAATCACATGATGTAATTGTTTTGTCAACCTTCTAAAACAGCCATTAAGGATTAAATGGTATTTTCATTAATCACTTCGTTTTGCACCTAGGTGCAGCAGTGGGATTTTCCGCTAGCACACCAGGTTGAAAACTCGAAGTTGTCACAGATTGGCTACTAGGATTGCAGTGTCGGTTGCAAGCCAGGATAAATAAGAGGGTTACATCAGGAAGGGTATTTGGCTTAAAAACCTAGACATAACAATAATTCGTTCTAACATCCGCTGTGGTAACCAAAGGAAAAGATTAACATCATTACAAAATGAATTACTACTTTGTGGACAAATAAATTGGAACTCATTCAAAATGATTTTAACCAACCTAAACACAGTAGTTGTGCGTATTTAGGTTGTGTGTGCTCAAATCTCATCATATATTTGTTTGCCAGGGCCCATCGTGTGTAAGAGTCCAAAATGCATGTATGACAGAGTCCATTGTGTGTGTGTGTGTGTGTGTGTGTGTGTGTGAATGTGTGTGTGTGTGTGTGTGTGTGTGTGTGTGTGTGAGAGTCTTCTGCATTCTCTTCACTTGCTTTCTGTACACATTCAGTTTAAAACATATAAATACTTCTGACTAAATGTGCACAAATTCCCAAAACACATCTCAAAAACCTGTGGTAAACCAGAAGAGTGATATATCTAAGATAGTGTCTTGGTTTTCAAATAGGACACCCACCAAGCTTAAATTTAGGTCTTCATTTAGACCAGGCTACACATTTGATTATACATATGTTTGCCACCATCACACATCCTCATTAAACACCAGATGGATGCTTATCTAAGAAACTAGCCACATAATTTTTTTTACTACTGCTCTATAATAACAATGCCCTACATGTGGCATAGAGGGGAAAGCACAGTACTGTAATCATTGCAGAATAATATGTAGGAGTTTATGGTTATAAGAGTAACTAAGAAATCATAACTGCTCTATGATTATGTAATTACTCTATTTATTCTCTGACTTGGTGGGCTACACTGTTAAAACAAAACTTAAGATAGGCTTTGTCAGCATGTTTCGGCTCCTTTTCAGTGCCTAAGGTCACACTTGTCTCAGTAAAATGTTTTCCGATTGCTCATAACAAGAGTTCTTTTTTTTAGTTATTTTGCAAATTACTTGTTCATGACAACTCAGAGGACATGACATTCTCTCAATTTAGGGGGAAAGATTGAGAAAAAGAAAATAAATGAAAGAAGTTTAATCTTCTGCCAGAATCTAGGACAACAGAGATATCCCATGTAAAGGAGAACTAGTAGAGCTTGAGGTGGCAGAGATACATTGTGATTTACAAGGATGGACAAGATTAGGATCCATTTAAAAGAAGGTGGAATGTTTTGGATACAAAGTTAGGGAGGGCAGACTGGGGTGGTCTGGGCATGTGCAAAGGTGGAATGAGAGCTATTGCTTAAAGGATGGAGCCACCAGAGGATTGAGCCACCAGGTAAAGAGAATGAACAAAAGCCAAAGCGAATGTTTCATTAATGATTCATTGAGGGTGGACTTGTAGGTGGTGGTGTGACAGAAAATGATGTGTTAGAAAGGGCAAGATGGAATCAAATCCACTGTGGTGACAGGTGCAGTTGAGGAATAACTGTAAGGGGTCTTTTAAAAGTGTGTGATGATGGGAGTAGTAGTAATTGGTCATGTCTGAGAGAGCTTATAGCCCAGAATAAGCACCATCTGATTTTCCCCTTTTGATGCTCTAAGATGAAGAAGATTTTTATGTGATGATGACGTTTAAGCAGTGGTGCATTAGTGGCTACATGTTCAAACAAAAACATTTTTGCTGATCGCATTTGAAAAATGCATTGCGAAGTAATTTAACTATGTAGAAGAGTAATGTCATTTGTTTCTGAGTTCCGAGGAACCCTTGAACATTGATGTGCATGAAGTCTAAAGGTTTTGACTTAAAACACTCTTAAAACGAGCAACACTGCTCTTCATTGATTTGATGCTGAAATAAATTAAATGTAAATATCACCCATATAGCATAATAGAAATAGTTCTGCTTAATTTGAAATTATTTCAATGGAACAAAAAAAATACTGTTATTGTATTTTATTGTATAAACTGTAAAGGTAGAAAACAATTTTCAAACAGGCACTTAGGTGTTTCAACTGTCTATTACTGTAGCCCTCAGAGTTTCAAAACCAGATCTTAGCTGTGCTGAACCTTAGCTAGTTGTGTGTATGGCTGGCTATCTCTCAGGATAGATGATGCCCAAAGCCCTGCAATAAACTGCCCTGTCAGGGGTGTTCCTGCATTAGAAAGGTAGTTTGCCTAAAGTCTGGACACTTAATATCACTATACTACACCAAACCACACTGAACCTTTTCTTGACCTTTTCTTAATATTGTGTTGGTCCCCCTTTTGTTGCCCAATTGCAACAAACTGACATCTTTCTATCAGATCCAGCATTAAAGTCTTCAGCTCCCAATTTGCATCCACTTTCGATAGACGTCGACCACTAAGAAGCTGCAGTTATGGAGTTGCTCCGACCCAGTCGCCTAGCCATCACAGTTTATCCTTTGTCAAGCACTCTCAAATAGTTATGGTTGCTAATTTAATTTTTTAAGAATTAAGAATTTTAATTCTTCTAACATCAACATTGAGGACAAGACTAGCTGCCTAATGTATCCCACCAAACTAGCAGGTGCTCTGATGAAAAGATAATCCATGCTATTCACTTAACCTGTAATGTAAATAAATAATAATAAAAATGGCCAGTCAGTTTACTCAATGAGTGTGGAGTAGATGGTCATTCCACTTATTAAACCTAAATATTGTTTAAAACAAATGTGCTAATAATCCACTACTCTAACTTTTTAAGCCCACTATTTGCTGCAGTATTGTTTTAATTCTGCTACATTAGAGGATTTTTGAACATTACTGCCCATTTAAGGTCTTTCTTGGAAGCTCCTGAAAGACTTCTCAGTGTGTTCTTGAGTAATCAGTGCATTCATTTATTCACATAAAGAACATTTGCAAAAACTGATACCATGTCCCTTACACATTATACTTCAGCTTCAATTTTCATGTGTTAAATGCCAAGTCCAGTTTTAGAAAGTAAAAAGTACTTTTTAAAAAATCAATCGTGCAGCTAAATATACAAACAGATCAATGGTTGCTGAAAAAGTGAAGGAGGTGAATGACACAGACATTCCACAAACATTAGATAGCCTGTGATATTAGCAAATCTAAAAATAAAGCATATCGACGAAGACCTTGCTGCTTCATACAAAACAGACCATGTTCTTTTATAACTCTCTAAAAACTGGCAATTGTATGGTTAAACATATACCTGCATTTTTATGTTGTCAAAATACATTTACTCAACACATTTGTATCTTTTCTAGACTAAACTTCTATGGCTGTGCTGTGGTTGTATAATTTACCGTGGGGATGGTGAAGTGCAGACTTTGATACAGATAATGTACAACACACTAGTTTTGTCAAGTCATGAGAATTAGGACAAAATGACTAATTCATCATAATTATGAACATTAGACATTATACAGTAATTAAATGTGATCCTGTTTGGCTTTTTTAATTATAGAAAACATTTTATCCCAGAGATTTCGAGAAATGGCATTTGTTTTTTGAGCAAATATTTCCATAGTTAGTGTGGAACTCACCTATGCCGCTCTCTCTCAGCAATCATCATGTTAGCATAACACAATAAATGGCCTGTCTGTATGCTAGCCTGTTTGCTGGCCATTAAGATAATGCCTGAAGTACCATAGATTTATAACACAGATCCTGGCATGGTTGGCATGCTACATTAATATTTCTGTGCTTTATTGCACACAGCTTTTATGAAGAACTTTATAAGACATCTTTAAATAAAATAAAAAAGCGCCCCAAACTATTTAGATAATATTAAAACAATAAGCATGAGAAATTTCAGTGTTTTTTGTGCGGTCTAGCTAACTGTTTTTATATTGCATGTTGCTAAATAATAAAAGAATTGTTACACAATAACAAGTTGTACCTGATTACCTTAGTTTGGGTTTCCAAACACATTGTCGAATGTCCATATAAAAGTCTGGAGAAATATGAAGGGGATTTTGTTCTGTATTTGGTTACTTAAAAGGGCTGCACTGTAGCTCAGTGGGTTGCACTGTCTCCTTATAGTAATAAGGTCCTGGGTTTGATTCTGTGTAGAGTTTGCATGTTCTCCACATGTCTGCGTGTGTTGCTCTGGATTCCTTCCAACATCCAAAAACATACAGTAAGATTATCTGGAGACACTGAATTGTCCTTTAGGTATCTAGCAACTAGGATTATATGAACCAGTGCATTGTAGTGGCGGTCCCAAGACCAAATCAATAATGTGGATCACGATATGCTGTGGCAACCTTTAATGGATGGGAGCCTCTGAAAGGATGAATAAAAGATTTGGTAACTAAAAAGTATCATTTAAATGCTGTTTAAAACCACTAAACACTTTTTTATTGTTTTCAAATCTTACTGTAACATGGCCCACTATGCCCACACTGGTGAGCAGGTGGGAGAGGACGTTTACTGCTTGATGTTTCTCCACTAGCTCCCTTTGCTAGCATTTGTTTTGGTGAACTCAGTTGGTAACTCTAGCTGCTTATTGGTTTCTTTAGTTGCCACAGGCATTCTTCACTTCAGAGTTTTCCCATGAGTATTATGGCAGCTTTCCAAGTTCTTGAGAAGGTACTATTTTTTTCCTCTGGTCAGTGTTAAAAAGTAATGGGGGTTTGGTTTCTGTAGTTGCAACACACACCACCCCTCAGTTTCTATTTTATTCTTCAGTGGAAAAGCAGCTCCATGTGTTTTTTTTCTTTTTTGCCACTACCAGTTTTTGAGTTTTCCTAAGATTCTTATGAAGTGTTTGGTGGACTGAGTAGCTGATACAGTTGCTCTTACGTTTTATTTTAGCTTTAGGTTTGTTTGATTTGAGTTTTATAATCTTGTTCCTTTAGTTCAGGGGTCACCATCCCTTTGTGGTAAATGAGAGCTACCACAATGGTTCTGTGCAATACGAAGAGATACTTGTTCACCTGTTATATTTTAATACCTGTTTACCTATAATAAAAATAATGAGAATTATTAATAATACAGTAAATAATAATTTATGTGAAGATACTGTCAGATCATGTTCATTTTCCTCACAATTATTATTATTTCATTATTATTTCGTACTTACCATTAACTTTGTAAAATGTTTGAGCACTAGGATGCATAAACCTGCATTGTAGTGCTTGTCCTAAGCACAGATAAATAGGGAGAGCCAACGGTGGCTAGTACAAGCACTCCCACTATCAGGTTAAGCCCCCCCCCCCCCACAGTCAATTTTAAACTATATGCTGTAATAGTACTGTAAGTCACTTTGGATAAAAGCATCTGTTAAATGCCAAAATGTCAAAGGTCAGATACTATGTATTATTGTTATGAATTCCTAACACTTTTATTGATCAATGTATTATTTAAATGAAGTTGAATATCTCGGGTAAATTAGCAAAATAAACTTTATGAAAGCCAACAAAGAATAAGAAGATTTTACCACTGTGGTTGTGCTCAGCTCTCAGTGATGGTAATTTAAGCTCAATTTGCTGTAAAAACGAGTTAGAAACTACTTTTGAGGAGATTTTGAATGTCAGCTTATCCATCCACCCTCCGACTCCCATGCCTTTTCAAATTGCAGCATGGTAAAAATGACTAATATTAGCTTATGCTAACATATTTAACATAATTTTGGTGTCATACTGGAAAACTACTGCAACAGTAATTGAAGCGTCTGAATGTTTGAAAGTATTCTTAGATAGTAGTACTTTAAGAAAGACGGCTAGCAATATGTCTGCTACAAATTACAGAGAACACTGGCCAACAATCACTGTTCCTGACAGCACTATTAAACACAATTTATAGTTCATTATTCTTTGACAGTTCTAAAAATGGTCTTTTTTGAAAGGTTGAGGTATGTTTCATGAATGTACTTAGTAGGATTACTCACATCACATTGAATGTTTGATGGGTTTCATTTAGAACTAGTAAATCACTGTACATTTGCATCATTAATAAACATGTCAGTATGTATTTATTGATGGCACTGATTTGTAATAAGAAAAGTCAGGGAGGGGGGGGGGTGTACATCACTAATTGAAGCAGACACACATATTACTCGCACTATGCCTGGGATTGACTGAGCCCGCCACATAATAATTGGTCTTATTTCTTTAAATCTGTCATATTTACTCAGATTAAATCCTTACATTAATAATGTTTTCATGACTAACTAATGGCTTGCCCTGTGCCAAGAATCATTTTCTTCCAAGACTAATCCAAATTGGTCCAATTAATCATGTGAAAGGTAATTAGTGCAGTCAAATGAGATGTGAAGGCTTGTTGGTGCTCCAGGGATTTGTCTTTTCTTTTCTCTGTCTCTTGATACAAATAAAAAAATTAGTCTGGGATGGTGGTAACAGGAAGCCCGGGCATTTTTGCCGTAATACTAATGATTGCGCTGCTTTGTGGCAAAGTGCATATGAATGACGGCCATGTTTATCCACGCTGCTGGTGCATCAGCCAAAATTCAGATTAAGTAAACAATTTCATACTGGAATATGAAGGCTGGAAGGAAAATGCTTGTGATTAATGTCAGATTTTAGTAAAACAATCAAAGGAATTGAATAAAAGTATTAATTATACATTTTTCTATTCACTAACCTATCCACCTGTCACGTATCCAACCTGTAATGTGCTCATTGGAGTGCTCCTAAGTGTCACTCTCCTCGCTCCGGATGTACATTTGTAAGGATTGTATTCAGTGGCAAGCCAACACCCCTTTACTATGATTGGTCCTCTGCTGATTATCCACAGCTGCACCTCATCCCAGTTAAATTGTCTGGATCAGTCAAGGGATCTTTGCCTTTAGCTAGTTTCCATGCTTTTATCCTTGTTTAGAAGTAGTCTTGTTCATGTTTTGTGTTAGCTTAGCATAGGGTTTAGGATAGTTTAGATTTATGTTTCTGTTTTAAGAAACATAAGTTTAACATTTAGGTTTAGATTAGCTTTAACATTAGCATAGGTTTGATGTTTCTTATATTTAGTGTTAGCAGTTAGATTAGCATTTAGCTTAATTTATGTGTGTGTCTTGTCTTGTTCAAATATGTCTCGTGTAACCTTCACTAGTCTTTTGTTCTCATTAAATCAGTGTACACATATCTGTGTGTGTGTCTGCCCCCTCCTGTCTCGTCTAGCCCGAACTCATTACACTACCCAGAGGAAACTACTTATAGGAAAATACTATATTTCACTCACCCACACTAGGAGCAATTAAGAACAGCCATTGCCACAGACAAACCTGATACATTTGAAGAACTTTAACAACCACCCAAACCTCCCATGGACACAACCCAGGTCTCCAGGGTTCATGTTGGCTGTGTGGCAGTCATTTTATTACTGTAAGACATGGTACTTTATTCATTCATCAAATTCATTACATTAATTAATTCATTGCATTACTTTGATCATTTGAAGTGCATCCAGAACCGACTTAAGAACACCTGTGTACAAAGGACGCACACCCTGAAAGTGATGTCCATTACTTGCTATTACACTCACTCACTCACCCACTCACTCACTCACTCACTCACTCCTTTATTAAATTTACACAATTTACCATTTGCTATATACTGACCAGAGGTGGGAATTGAAACCATTTCCCCCAAACCCATGTTGCTTTGATCTGGACCCCTCTTCATTCAAGCTGTTGGAATATTTATGATTAAAAACCCAACCGAACAAATACAAATGAAATAACAAAATTTGGTTTAAACTCTAGACTATAGAGCTGCCAACATTACTTTTATTTTTAAATACACTGCGTGTATTGTCTTGCCAGTTGGTTGCCCTAGCCACTAGGCTGCACCAACCAGTGAGGTGTAGTGCTGGTCTCCAGCCTGGATAAATAGGGGGTTGGGCCTCGGGCGTAAAAACTGTGCCAAATCAATAGTTCGGACCAGAAGAAGCTGAAAGGATTCACATGCATTGTTAGTCCATTATAACAGGTTATTAAGTAAATTATGGTTACAACTTTGATGGAAATGCACAAGAAGTCAAAGCTCTCTGAAGAAGGAAGTGCTCTGACCACAAAGGCATCTTTAGGCTCTGGGACAGTAAGGGCAGATAAAGTGTTGGAACCAACCCCCAGCTCCCCTGCTCTGTACAGGTGGTAAAGGGCTCAAATGTCACTGAAGCAACTGTCAAAACACTTCAAAGTGTTCTGGTTAACTCAGAGTTATTTTTGGCAGCTGCATTCTGCAACTGTGTACATGCAAGTCGGACAAGCTGCAGTTTTTCTAAGCATTTCTGGAAAGTGATGAAATCTTGTCAAGACTGCACATTGTATCAATTACTGTGGATGATTACTTACAATGGCTTTACAAGAATTTAGATTCAACCAATGGGCAATGTGGTTCCAAATGAATGATTTTCAGCATTATATATACAATGGCGGTCAAAGGTCTGAGCCCACTAATGAACATGCTTCTATTTTGCATCATTATTTAACTTATTAATCTAACTAAAAAGAAATATTTGTATTGCCAAATCAATTATATAAAAATACAAACTATAATGAAATAGAACAAATATTTACTTTTACAGATACAAAACTATATACTGGAATAAACTAAAATAGAATATATTAAAAGGACAATGTTAAGACAAATATTCATAATAAAGATTGTAACATTTACAATGCTGAGATAGTAAAAAAAATGTGTGTGTGTGAATGAGACATAGTTATTCTCAGTCCCTGTGGCAGGTGTATGTAGAGTGTTGCTAGTGTGCTCGCCCAGTAGGTGGAGCAATGTGAGGGATGTGATTAAATTTCGGGAAGAATATGGAGAGGATCTGTTAGGTACCTGGTGTTAGGTACCTTTACTGTACTGAGAGTGCAGTGCTGGCAAAACCTCTCCCCTCTTGGTAACCAGGACCAGGTGTGGCACCCTGTCCCCAGGGTCAGGTTGTGTACCTTGTTAAGGTGTTTCTTAATTTATGGTCGGGGACTGTGCTCAGATAATCTGCTGTCTGTTTAGGGCCAAACAACACTGGATTTTACTCTGATGTTCAGCTTCAGTTTTCCAATAATTCAGAGTTTGTGTGTGATTTGGTTTGTTCTAATTAATTTTGTATGTTTCTCCTGCTCTTGAGTCATTATTGATGTGTCGGTGTGTGTTAGTGGTTTATCAGTCCTGTGACTCATTGTGACCAATTTGATGAGGTGACACACATATAGGGGAATTTTGGTCGCTTCAGTAACCCTATCTGCATGTCTTTGGACCATGGGAGTAAACCCATACAGACACTGAACTGCTCCACCTGAGAATTAAGTCCAGGACCTTCTTTCTTAGCCATAGTGCCACCCAAGGCTGTAAACATATTTACTTCAATAAGCTTCTGATGGCTAGAACGTTTGTCATTCAAGCCTGTTCTTTAGAGGAGTTGACAGACCTTTTATACAAAGGAATTGATTTCAAAAGTATAAATTTTTCAAAGATGATTTTTTTCATTCAAATCATCATGCTGATTTTATGGATTTTAATAAAGTCATTGTAAAATCAGAGGAATGGATACATATAATCTTTACCACTATTACTAGCAATTTAAAACTGTTGCAATTGAATATTATCTACCAGTCTTTTTGTACATAAAAGTCAATTTATATAGCGTGTATTCATAGTGGTGGGATCATTTTGTTCAGTATGTCTTGAACTCAGATCTTACCCACACTATCCTGGGAACACATAACTCATAAACAGAAAATTCTTCATTGGCTCGGTGTTCAATATCACATACAGTATTTACTTCAGACAAAATCTATACTTCTCTTGGTATTTCAATCTCTCGGTTTGGCCCCAGTTTACTATTCAGCAAAACTTACAAACTCCACAAAGTACATACTCCATACCTCATACAAGGGTTTTTGGTCTGGTGGTCCTCACTCTGTAAAGTTACTTTGTGACAATGTCTATTGTAAGAAGCGCTATACAAATCTGATGATGCCTTCTTGCTTTCTGTTCCATAGACCAAACGACACTGGGTTCGTGAAAGAGCTTTTATTGTCCTGACCTATGGAACATGTCCTTCCACATGTGTTTGTCACTGTTTACTTTTAAGAAGTATTTTTAGGATTGCCTTACAAAGTTTGCAGTTACTGATTTCTAGTGTGCACGTGTGTCTCTTATGTTTCATTTAGATTTTCTCTTTGCTTTCTTGTTTTCTATGGTTTGCTTTGCTAATTTTGTATCATTGTATTGATATCTATGTTTTACTTTATTGGTTGTTCTTGAATTGTACTGTGTCCTTGAGTAGCCTAAATAGCATTTATAAATTGAAGGATATTATTTCATAATGAATTGTTTTGCTTTTGTTATTTAATACATGTTCTGTTCATCTATTGCTTTAAATGTACAAAAACATTCTTTACATTTGTACAATAGTTCTATTTATTTATATAATTTGCACAGATGTATTTATAAGCCTAAACAATGATGTTGACAATGACAAATACTGATTAAAAATGGTCTTAGCAACTACAAATGAATCACTATGAAACACTAGGGGGCAGTGAGCACACATGCCATGGGCAGCCCCAACAACAGTGTCTGGGGAGCATTAAGGGGTTAGGTGCCTTGCTAAGGGCACTTCAGTCATGACATTTTAGATCTGGCAATTTAAACGGCAACCTTCATTCACAAGCCCAGTTCTCCAACCACCAGGCTACATCTACGAAGATAAAGCTTTCCATTTTAACACAGAAAATTGGAGTACTTTGTATAAACTTTATATAAAGTATTCATTTTTAATGTAACATTGAAGATTTTCACATCCAGTATTGAAATAATTGTAGCGTGGTGAGGTGCCTACAAACCTGTGAGCAGCAGTCATCAGGACTAAAATCAGCTGTAGTTTTTGCGGTGGCTTATCATATGTGGATGTTTAATATAGGTCTCTGCAGCACAGTGGCAATGAGTGATGGTTGGGAGTTTTTAATGGAATGCATCTTGTGTATTTTAGGTAATTTTGCTGGGTGCACGCTCTATCTCCTTTTCTCTTTATCTTTCTCTTTCTCTTTATCTCTCTCTCTCTCTCTCTCTCTCTCTCTCTCTCTCTCTCTATCACACACACAGACACACAATACTTTAATCCAGCCATGCATTGATCAGATGCTCATGTGGTTTCATGGCAGTTTCCTCCTTTTAAACAATGATTAATACAAAAGCCTTTAAAGTGTCCAAGTAAATTAGTTCCTAGAATTATCGTTGGCACTTGGTTGAAGACAAACCCTCTAACACTGGCCATTTTATTATGAACAGCGTCATTACTATAAAAATACTGTGCAGAAATCCCATAGTGGTCTTAGAAAAGCTTTGGTTTGTCTTCACAAGATGTTGGAATAAATAGTTTAAGATTTTGGTCTAATGGTTGCTGCTAGTTTGTCCTCAGCTCTGTTTGATTTTTGTCATTTTATTGGAATGGTCACTAAAGTCAATTAAAATTACTTACATTACACCACCATGACCATGTTTAGCTATTGTTATGATGTTCCTGTGGTGAATTATGGACATATTTTACAGGACCCAACATTTTTCCCACGAATTCCACCTCCGACTCCATTTTTTCCACCAGCACGAGGTGACTTGATATGCAGATCAGCTTTGTGTGCAGGTTTCATCCACCAACCAGCAGAGGTCATATTTGCATCCATTATGAGGAATACCCATCTGGCTCTTTTGTTGTTTGAACAACAGCCAGTCGTTCATGCAGGCACCCAGGCATCAAGATAAAAAATGTAGTAATAAAATATAATTACAATTTTATGAGTTGCATTACAATGATTACATTTTATACTTATGACAAATATGAAAACAAAGAAGCTGGGGAGAGTTAAACATTCTATTTTTCCAGCCTGCAAACTAAACAAGTTTATCTAAGGATACATTCTACTTTCCAGTCTTTATGTACAGGTTGGTACAGATGTTATTTACCTTTACTTAGTGAAGCATCTGTTTAAAATAAAAATCTATAAACTATGCATGAGGACAGTTTCCTTTTAATTATTTAATACATCTGTTCGTATGCAAATACTAATGAAGTCATTAGAGTTTTAGAATTTAAAACATGTACATTTACTTAAAACACGCACACAAACACACATCTTATTAGCACCGGAAGACAGCTGTGAACAGCACAAACGTATTTTTAGTCCTTAAATCCTCCGGGCCATACCATCAACGTACATCTGCATTTTGATGAAAGATGACTTGAGAGTAATGGGTAAGTGCAACAAGGTTAAATCAAATCTAAAGTGTCCTAAAACCTGGCATTGTGATTAAAATGTTTGATTAGATTGACCGTTTTTATTATAACTGTGCACGGCTCCATTGTCATGCTGAAATGATAAAAACGCCTTCCATAAACTGCAGCTACAAAAGGGGGGTTGGGAGGGGAGCATTTCATTGTGTGTTGTAAGCATCACACTTTTTTGCAACAGCACTAGGACTCAAACCATCAAAGAAAACAACAGCCAATACTCCCTCCACCACTACAGCATTCTTCTGGCATCTGCCAAACAGATTTGTCGATCAGCCTGCTGTATATGATTAGATGTTTTTGGTAAGAATACATTCTAAACTTGCTGTGACATATATAGGTGTACGATTATACATTAATTATATGGACAAATATTTTTTTCAGGTGTCTATTACACTAGACGACCACCTGAGTCTCATCAGTGCCATTTGCCTACAGACCCAAGAAGCCATTTAAGGAAGAATTACCTTGTTGCAAGAAGCAAAGAGTTGATAACAATGGACAGAAATATACAGCTAGTGGGAGAAGACAGGTAGTCAAATTCAAATGACAACAAACAATTATAACAAAGAGCGGAACCACACAAAAAAAATCCCAAGCATGCTTTTAAACCATTAGATTCAAGTATACATGGGGTGTGTTTGAAAACCTAGTGAGCTCTCTACTCAGAAGCAGAATTTTACTTCTTTCTATTAACACTTCTGAGAAGTAGGCTGTTCGAAATCCTAGAGTCCTTAATATCCTTCCTACTAAGTCATCTTAAGATATAAACTGTACATTTGGTGTAGAACAAGTAAGCATAGGATGCATCCTTATTTGGTAAGGATATCCCAGAATTCAGTGCTGAAAGACAAAAAAATGTTCTCACGTAAAATAAACATGCGTACAAGTTTAGGCCTTTCAGTGAAGCTTCAGTGTTTTTGTCATTTGAAATACTAGCATGTTGTGCCACCTCGTACCATTGATTTGAATGGCATGAAGTTCACTGTGTTAACTTAGTAGCAAAATGTGATGTAATCACTGTCTAAGTAGCGAATTCGAATTGTAAGGCGATGACTTATTAGAACCCTCAATAGTTGGCTGTAGTCAGTAAGACAGTGAAGTGGCTCTCTATGTTTCTACACACCCATTCTAACCTTTTCATTAGCCAGATAGTCGGCTATTTGTCTATAGATTTTTTCAAAATTATAAAATGCTCCCTTTTCTCCCAATATAGGGGATGAATTGACATTCTTATTCCCATTTCCATCGGTTTGTACGTAAGGCTTGCTTTGTGCACGGAGAGCCATGCCCCGGCCATGTTTCTTCTTCACTTCTGAGTCCTCATACAGCCATACTCTTCTGTTTAATCCAGTCATTTCCCACCCTAGCACACTGGATGCGAGTTTTTGTCTGCTGAAGGCATTAGGCAATTATGCCTGCTAGAGGGCATCTAGTCAGAACTAAGATGCAAATCAGCCCCATAGAAAATAAATGTATCAAAAACAATTATATATCAAGCAAAAACCAGCTTTGCTGCAAGAACATAACTAGCTTCTAGATTTACAAAACAATTATCAAGCTTAAGGGCAAGGGTTTTTGTAAAACATGTTATTACTTATAATATTATAATAATATAATATTTATTATAATAATAATTTTGTTTTTGTCTCATAGAATAGTGAAGATTTAGCAATAATGTAGCAGCTGTCATCTAAAATTGGATAAAAAAAATAAATTATATTTTAAGAATTTGCAGATAGCTGTGCATTATAAAGGATTAAAAAAGCACATTGGTTTACTACCATGTCTATAAAATGATCACACAGATGATTTAAAGCATTACATTTGCGTAACATTTATTTTCAGCTCCTCCAGAAGTCCTCAGGTGACATGTTCTGTTCTTATTCACACTGTGAGCTCTAAGCAATGGAGGCAATTTAGCCAGAACTCACCAGTATTGATCAAGCTCCAGTGAAATAAATAGGCTGCCAAGCTCTTATCACTCAGCGCTGACAGCATATGAGATGCTGGCCCCGCTCTCAGTAGCTCTGCTGTATCTCACTGAACTGATTTTACCATTAAAGTTCACTGTACATCACGCTCTGCTGCTTCAAATCTCAAACCCACTACACTTCTACAGGATATATAGACCCACGCCACATATGGATGTGCTGTGGCACAAGGCTAATAGTTCTACTTTTTAAAGGTGTGGTTCAAGAGAAGTTGCTCTCAGAAAACAGGGCACATTCATTTATTTGATGTAGCACAACAGTTACCTATTTCATTTTGCAGTGGGATACATACCATATGTCTTTTAATTAGTATAAAACCAGAAAGTACAGTAATGTCATTGCTTGCACCTATATTTGTCCTACTATTTCAGGTTCAATCTTTAATAGATTTGAGACAGCATACACAATTTGGAGTTAGTTAAAGCTTGCTAATATGTAAGCAACCTTTAATAATTTCCTGAAATGCTGAAGATCACAGATGTAAACCATCAATTTAACAGCATGTTAGAAAGATTTGTATGAGTCTGACAAGTGCCAGATTGTGATGGATAGGCTGGGTCAGATCCTCTCCAAAACTGCAGCTCTTGTGGGGTGTTCCTGGTTTGCAATAGTCAGTATCTATCAAACGTGGTCCATGGAAGAAACAGTGGTAATCCACAGACCAAGTCTCACAATAGATTCACCAAAGAGAATCTATTTACATTTTAATTTACTAGCCAGAATCTGGCTCATATTGCCTGATCCAACAGATGAGCTTCTGTAGCTTGGATTGCTGAAGAGGTTACTGTTGGTTCTGATAAAAATAGATATTTAGAAAGAAAGATCACTTTATTAATCCCAGAGGGAAATTTGTGAAGGGGGTCTGACACAATTTTAGCAAAGTGGTCATAATGTTATGCCTTATCGGTGTTCATAGTTAAATAAAAATGTATTCCTTAAGCAGAATAATATAAGAATATAAGAAAAATTACTTTACATTACATAGCCATGATGTGGAGACCTGACTTAATCATAGTAATCATTTTTAAACCATTTCCTTTAATATGGAATTGTTGAAACTATGCAGATGTGACAGCCTAACTGTTTTCAAACATATTTGATCAAATTCTTTATCTAATTCATTATATCATTTATATAATTTTTCGTGTGTTAATACTAGATACCTATGTAAGTGAATCTAAAGTCCATTTGTGAACTGAATTGAATTTTGAGACCAAGGTCACTGCCATTAGTCACCTTTGCCCTGAGAGTCTGTAATTAAGTCCTGCAATTAAATCCAGTCAAGCATGGCTTAATATTTTTGAAACCTTTTTAACGTCAGAATTAGCTGTCACAGCAAAAAAAGAGAAAGTGCTCTTATCACAGCGAGTTTGTAGAAGGATTTCCGACTCTTCCTGTCTATCTTTCTCGAAATATGTTTCTTTGTAATGATGAAGGAACATGATGGAAAATATGACAAGGCACAGCTTAAAAGCTTAGATGTTAGTTACTACACCCACGTTCTTGTAAGTACAATAGGTTCTAGATTTTGTTATATGAGGAGCTAAAAAGGTTTTGTTTTTCATCTAAATGTGCTGTTTATGTGAAACTGCAAATGGAAAAACGCAGTGAAAAAGAAATAAGCTTGTATATATTCATGAAATGTGTAGATATACGAACAGTTCTTTAAATATAATGTAAATTGTTTGAAATTCCTTCTTGTTAAAGGTAAAATGTCCTGTTGAGGTTTTCAGCTAGTGAACAAATAAATGAAATAAATTTTCAGCATTTAGCATATACAGGTCAGTCATATCTAATTATAAATATTATACATGTAATTACGTCTCAGCTAGGCACCACCCTAGCCAGTTAGATGCACAAACCAGTGCATAGCAGTGTTGGTCACAAGTCTGCATAAAAAGGAGGGTTGTGTCAGGAAGGGCATCCGGTGTAAAAAATATTCCAAATCAATAATGCGGACCATGATCTGCTGTGGCGATCCCTGATGGAAAATGCCCAAAGGATTCACATACATAATTCACATATACCTACCGTATATCATTCCCATGTCTTTGTATTAGAATAAAATAAAAAATATAGGAAATGATTTAAAATAAAATAAATGACTACATTACATGGCCAAGTTGCACACAACATGTGAACAGTTAAAATATCACTCAATGAAAAAACTATATTTTTTAAAAACAGTACTAAGGACACTTGGCACTTCAGCAGTTCAAGGATTTGAGCACAAATGCCACAAGCCTGTCACTGTTGGTCCCCTGGACTGTATTCAGTCTCAGCTTGAAATCACTTTAGATAAAAGTATCTGCAGAATGTGAAATAAAAATGCATGAGATCATTTTTGGTTACTGGGTTCAGCTTTTTGTATCCACATCTCCTGCTATTGTCTACTTTCAGTTCAAAACACTGACTGACACAATCTTCATAGAAAAAAAAACATTGGCAGAAAAATGTGTCATACTAAAGAGCTCAATAACTTTCAGAATGTCATCTTTTCAACAAATCAGCTGTCATATCTCTGCCCTGCTAGAGATGGTCGACTACTGGTGTTTTGGTGAAATAGAAACATTCAGGAGCAACAGCAATGCTGCACACAGAGTATGGGAGTTGTGTAAAGCACCTGACCATAAGCAATAGTGAATAGTGCAATAGTGTACGTGGATTACAAGATTTTTTCAAGCAACCTGCATTTTGTCCATTTTTTACGCGACTTAGGCAACACAAAAAAACCCCATCTGGTTTCACAGTGGCTTACAAGCTGTAACATAAAGCCCCCACAAGGGCTTATAGAAGTTATATAATTATCAGTGTTTTTCTCTGCTACCATTTTTTGGCTTGCAACTCCCTTTGTTGCCATTGCTATTCTTTTTTCACAGAAACTACCCATATATGGTTGGGCTTCAGCGTCTTAAGGTCAGGTCTTCTAAACTACGAAATGTTAATTTAGCTTTTGTCCTAGTATTGTTGTCCTGTTGCGTACCTCAATGCCAAACAAATTTTAAAGCAGAGACCCCTGGATCTCGGGCACTGCTGTTAACAGCTGAGGGGATGTTACTGATATGCCACTTGAACTTGTCATAGTCAAATATGTGTCTAACTAGGTCAAAGTTCAGTCGTAAGCTGTAAAACGCATCAAGGTAAGCAGCACAGTCAAAGCAGAGTGAATATCATGTAAATGCAGCTTTATTCGATTGTTTGAATCTGTCTTAAAGGTATTTTACTGCACTCTAATATTAGCATTTTAGTATTAGAGTTAGCTCAGGTGCCTCAGTGGTAAAACACGCTATCACAGCAGAGCTGATATTTCAAACTTGTCTGTTCGAAATTTTGCTCTGGCATCAAGCTATGCTGGGCGTCTACATGAAAAACGATTGGACGGATAGAGAAAGTGTGATGAAGTGTGATCAGAGTGTAGCTCTCCATGCACAAAGCTGATCCACATATGAACTCGTCTCGTGCAGGTGAAAAATGTCGTAGGGGGTTGTGTGTTGCTCTCGCTCTCGAAAGCATCACATAAATATGAAAAGAGGAGGAGTAAAGAACCAGCGTATCACTGTCATTTATCGACAGCACATTGATGTTCATATGTGTAATAAATCCAATTTACTTTTAATCATAGTTTTAGCTAATTTGTGGAATGTAATGTTTTATTTGTGCCATTTCCCCCAGAGAATTATTGTTAAATGAGTAGAACAGTTTTACAGTGTACTGGTTTTGTTTACAGTGTCTTATCAGCCGTCTCTGGTTATCTATGCATCCACTATATATCCAGACAGATATAAAGATCTTCCAGCTATCAGTTCATTTCAGCTGTCAAACAAAATCAAACCAAATATACAGCCCTTCTCAAATAGTTTATTTACATCTCGTGCTAAAAGGTTTCCTGCACACTGTCTTTATATCTTCTGCGAGCATTACATCCTTACAATAAAAATAAAATAAAAGCATGCTTTGATGCAGTCAAGTACTACAGTTTATTGGTGCTTAGTCATGCAAAAGCTCATACTATACAGTCCTTGATCAAGCTAGAAAGAGATCTATAAGAAACATGGACTGAAATAAATTCTAGACAACACACCAGGGCTGTTTTCCAGAGTACACACTCTGTCATTCAATTTGAAAAAATGGAATTAAACTATCTGTTAGGAAAAAAAGCTATGTCAAACCCAAAGCAAAACCCAGTGAATATCTCTAATAAACAAATAAAATGGCCTGCAGCCTTGTTTTTGAGTGAGCCGAGAGAAAAAGAGAGAGCAATCAGCAGTTATAAGAGGAAGTACTGCTCACTGCAAGTCATTTAATTAGAGCGGCAGCTTGTTTCACTTTCTCTAATGAAACACAAAAAGATCAGTGCAGCAGCGAGCATCAGTTTTATGCCATTTTCATGGCAGAGCATGAAAACAATTCTAAATTAAACGAGAGATAATCAAAACACAAAGTAAAGCTGTCTCTCTCTCACACGTTCTCTGTTTTTTCATCTTCCTCTCTTGCTCTGTCTTTCTGTCAGCCTTTTTTTTCTCCAGCAACCAGCCTAAAGTTTCAGCTTAAATAAGTCCCATCATCTCCATGACAACCGTTGTTCGGGTAACATGGAAACATATTAATGTAAAACCATGGCAACGTTTTCCAATTGAATTAAGCAGCACCTGTGCACATTACAGAAAAAGAGAGAAAGAGAGAGAGAGAGGGAGCGTACAGCCGTGCCGGCCTGTTAAAGCAGCTGTGGTCGTGCTCGCTTCAATTTCCATGTTTATTTTCCACCAAGTCAGACATTTTGTCGGCGCACACGGACGTTCATTGTACGTTTCTGATGACAGATGCTGCACCTTATATTATATAACACATGAACAACAGCACGGCTGCATGTTCAGATCTGCATAAGACCGTGACTACTATGAGCTTCTACATCATTCTAACATCCTTATATTTACCCGAGGTTAAAACGAGGCTGGGTTGAGATATTGAGATTGATTATGATTTAGATACGGCTATGATTTCCAATGCAAGAAAGCAACAGAGAACATTGAGAGAGTAATATAAGGAGGCAAAATAGAGAAAAAAAGAAGGTGGGGGCTATGGAGGGGTATAAAATGAGAAGGCAAAGAGGGGGAGGGGTAGGCTGGGGTGAAACTGAGTGGTTGTCAAGTCTAGAGCAAAAAGCAAGAGAACCGAATCATCTATACATTTGCCACAAAATGGGTTTCTTGCTCCTGGTTGAGGTTGTGGCCACTAATATCAGAGATATCAGAGATACATCTGTATTTCATTTAATATAAAAGCACACAGAACAATTATAATCACTATTTTTTTGAAAGAATAAGCTTTTTTTAAAAAAAAAAAAGTCATTACAATTATGTGAAAAAGTAAAAAAAAAAACCTGAATCAAATCTGTCAGACTGTAGTTAAATTATTAAAATTAATTAAAAATGCAAATACAAATAAAGGCGGTAAAAAAAAATCCATGTTAAT
>JAYDZG010000043.1:8963741-8982824 GCA_034509265.1 Microcambeva bendego
TCGATGCAGTGATCAGCCATAACATAATGACCACATTTCTAATCCTGTCTTGGTCCCCATTTTGTTAATGCACTGTGTATTTTGACACCTTTCTAGCAGAACCAGCATTAGCATTAGTTTCTTCCTTGGACCACTTTTGATAGATACTGACCACTTCAGACTAGGAACACCCCACAAGAGCTGCAGAGGAGCTACATGAGATGCTCTGACCCAGTTTTTTCCAATTTGGTCCTTGTCAAACTCACTCAAGCATATCAACTTTGAGAATAGGATTTTCACTTGTATGCGTAATTTATCCCACCTTGTCACAAGTACGATGATGATCAGTGTTATTCACTTCAACTGGTCATAATGTTATGCCTGGTCGGTATATTCAAAAATAACATTTTATAGTCATTACGTATTATAACAGTTTTTCAACATCAATAGTAATTGTTAGGACAGAAGTCATTACTAAAACTAATAATGCATTTGTTGTGTGCAATAACCCATCATGACAGTACACACAAATGAGGCAAAACATTGTGATCACCTACTTAATATGCTATTCAAACATCTGATATATTGAGGTATCTAATCCACAAGACCTCTAAATGTGTCTTATAGTTTCAGATACACAGATGGTGTCAGCTGGACCTTCGATTCCTGTATGTTGAGATGCAAACTGCATCTTTGTGCCATCTTTTCCCCAGGAAAATTGTACACACTCACCTCGTCACGAGTATTATAAAAAAATTCAATCTGAGACACAGCTGTCCTGTTGGTATACAGTAGTTGTTTTAGTGTGTTTTGGACAACGTGTTGTTTGTTTGTTACCTTTTTTTACAAGTATTTCTCTTGGTAGGGACTGTGCGCACCCATCTTTAAGAGCACCATCACAAAATATCCAATAAGCACAAGGCACACAGAAACACCCTGGACCAGGTTCCAATCCATCACAGCACAGGTACACACACACACTGACCTGTGGGTTAAGTCAGTGTCTCCAATTAACCTGACTGCATGTTTTTGGACTGTGGGATGAAACCTCGCAGACACTGTGAGACCATGCAAACTACACAAAAAGGATTCTGACCACCCCAGCAGAGGATTGAACCCAAGGGCGCTTTGCTGTGAGACAACAGTGCCACCCACTAACAATTATTATATCATATACTGATGCACTACCCACAATGCAAAAACAGAATTAAGGTATACCTTTTTCTCCTCTTGTTAACATGTCTGTAATAAATAAAATCAAGGGATTTGCATAATTCTTATGGAAATTCACCAAGGCAATGTTTAGGTCCAGGTTTCCAGAACTTAAACCACATAACAGCGCTGCTTACAATATTTTAGACTATTAGACCTGCACTGGTGTCATGGGGATGATTTCAAGAGCAGGCCGAGAGCCAATAGGACCCAAGGGACCAAAAAATGTCTAGGAAAATGAGACTTGTCTGGGGCAGGAGATCAAGTGCATTAACCTATTAGTGGCCCCAGAAAATCTGCTAGAACCCCTGCAGGCATTCATTTATCTTCAATAAACATTTTATCCTAACTTGGCTAGGTAGAAGGATCCAGAGGGTATCAAGATCACAAGGGTACAAGGTAAAAATACACCCTAAACAACAGCAAACACATGCCATGGCAACACACACTTGCTTTCTCATTCATAGCTAAATTTTGTCCAGTTTTATCCATAAATCATCAACTTCATAGGTTATGACACAACATTACATTTGGGGCATGAGTCAGTCCTCTTCCTGTATGATACAGCCAACGCAGCATTGTTTCATTTTCTTCAGGCTTTAGTATAAGTGGTTTTGAGGGAGAATATTGCAACATTTTAAATCTCTGGCATTAAACAGCATTTCTGTTCTAACAAAATAGCTAAACACAAATGTCCCTTTTAAGAGAGTAGATGTGAAGTTAGTTATGTGAGAGTGTATATTCCTATAAGGGACTGGCGCTCTGTCAAGGGTTCCATGTTTGTCTATTGTTTAAATCAGAAAAGACTGTGTAATATTAGAGATTAAAAGCCCACACCATGTTTTAAACATCTTCGTCCTAAAAACATAAAAAGACAGTAATATTGCTGATCCAGTCTCTCAGGCATTTTTCTTCTAAATTGTTTTGGGGAAAATAATGTGTTATTTTAAAGCTCTGGCATTAAACAGCCGTTTCTGATGTTCCAAATTAGCCAAAGGCAGCTGTTCCCCTTTAAGAGTGTAGATTTGAGTCAGTAAATGTGTAAGTGTAGATGTGAAAGGTCTCTCTAAGCTCTGGCATTAAACAGCTCTTGAGATTCTAAGAGCATATGTGTAAGTAAGTGAATATGTGTGTGTTCCTGTCTTTTAAAATTCATACATTAATGAAGATATAAATAAATGATGTGTGGAGAAATAAGTTACATTTTGTTGAGACTTGATCTTGCTTTGATCCTGGTTTCCCTGCGGTTCCTCACTTGTACTGTCTATGCACGGCCCTGAACTGGTCTTGGACTGATCTTGGACTGAATGAATAAATGAAGTGTAAAACCTTTTGGAAAAATAGTTATATTCTGGGTTTAATCTCTGGCATTTTGAAATGAATGAATGAATAAATATAAAATAAAATGTAAAACATTTCTGTAAAAAAAATTCTCCTTATGTTTTAGGCTTAATCTCTAATCCTTCTGATGAGAATGCCATGAGGCCAGCCATAGCCTAGTGGTTAAGGTACTGGACCAGTAATCTGAAGGTCGCTGGTTCAAACTTCATCACTGCCCCACTGATGCTGTTGATGCTTGAGCAACATTGCTCGGACTGTATACTGCAACTACTGTAAGTCTCTTTGGATAAAGGTGTCTGTTTAAAATGTAAATGAATTGCTGAATAAATGATGTGTTTTGCATGCTTATGACTTGGCTTTGACCTGGGCCTATTTTAATTTGGACTTAATATGGTCCTGGACTGGTCTTAGAATGAATGATCTGGTCTTTGATTTCCTAACAGTCCTTAATTATCTATACATTAAACTACACTTGTCTTTAAATGAACGACTAAATAACCGGCTCGTGAACTTGTACTGCTTTCACTTGAACACTGCGTGAAATAAGACAAGCTGATCCTAAAGTTTAGCAGCCCTTCACCCCTGCGTCTCTGTTCCTTTTCCCGACGGCAGAGGTCGCCTGGAGTTTGGCGCAGAGCGGGAACGGAACGCATGGACGCACCACCGATACAATCACCGCTACTGCTGCTACCCGTGCTCCTGCTACCCGTGCTCCTCTGCACCAGTACTGCTGCTGTGCACACCGAGTGTTACAGAGAACTCAAACCCGGCGCTATCACGGCACGATTTGATGCGCAACCACGCCATCACCGGTCGCCTTGTACCGAACTGCTGTTCTAGCGGGACTGTTGTGAAGTAAACTTTTTACTCCAGGTGGCTATCAGTTAATACACCATCATCACCCGGCATCAGCCACTGAGTCAGTGCATTAACGAATTAGTCTTAAAACCGCGAACAGTTGAGGAGAAGCGCGCTGGAGACTCAACCCTGCTGCTGGGGCTTTTTTGTTCGGGTTAACAATAGAGCAAACGCGCGCTAGAGAGAAAGAGAGATACAGAGTGAGTGAGTGTGTGTGTGTGTGTGTGTGAGAGAGAGAGAGAGAGAGAGAGAGACTCGCAGCAGCAGACGCACTGGTGAACCTGTTTTCATGCCTTCAGTGGAGCGAAGCGGGCGATGGATGTGAGATTTTATCCTGCACCCCCTTCCAGCGTGGGCTCCTGCACGTTACCCCCGGACTCCAGTCTCGCCTCTCTGGACTATTACCACTCCAACAAGGTAATTACCCCCCGAGCAAGCACCGTGCTCAGCTTCTTTTCCACACCGGCTTCTACTTTCTCTCGGTTTTTTCTACCCTACGCGTAACGCGCGCGTGTCCACTCCACGCGCCTGCGTGTCCACTCCACGCGCCTGTGCGCGGAAGTTGGAGAGCAGTCCGGTTCGATTCTATTGTTGTTGTCAGTCGGTAGAAATCGATCATTTCGGTTTCACGACGGCTCGTGGGCGCGTGCATCCCCACCAGGGTGAACGCGCGGGACCGGGATGGGTGTCGAAAGTGTTAAACTTCCAACTTGGGGAACCGGGGAGTAGTGAAGCAGATGGAGAGCGCTCGCTTCTCTCCATTGGCTAATTGGTGGCACAACAAAAACAAGAACGCGTGGCGGAATCAAACCCCGCGTCCAGCTCCAGAACTTCCTAAAGTGCGTGTTTTTTTTTTTCTTTCTTTAAACCAAGCAGTGCAGTTTGGAGATGCGTGTACATCCATTAAAACTTTCTAGCATCGCGTATATCCAAAAACACTCAATAACGTGAAGCTAGGACTTCGTAAAGGACTCGGACAGTGGAGTCGCGCCATGTTCTTGATTCAAATGTGCACATTGATTTGCACATGAAACGCAATGCATGCTCAAAATCGCATCTTCGTTTCAGTTACTTAGTTCATGTAGGCTGCATTTTGCTCACATGGTTGTCCTTACTGTTCAGCATTAACACATCGGTGCTTTCCAGACAACGTCTTATGATTATCTTAAACTTGCATTACTTTCCAATTTAGAGTTATTTGTCAGTTATATAAACACAGTTCACAACGATCAGCTTTTGGACGACACTTCATTTCATCGTATAAACTGTATATGTGTTTTTGCTTATTCAAATTAAGTATTTTTTCTTGGAAGAACTTTTTACTTTTTAAAGCTAAACATTTCTAAAAAAAACGTGTTTCAAGTCAACATGTCCTTGCATGGTGTTGCTGTTCTCATTCTAGTGGCTTGTGTTATCTTCATTTGTATTCTTTTAAAAGAAAGTTCATTCAATTCAGTAATAGGGTCTGGGAATGTGTTTTTGAAAAGGTTAAAAAATAGGGTATTTAGGGTAATGTTAAAAATCTCGTGTAGACTTGCTGTCACTTCAACTTCAAGTAGAATTCTATCTATCTATAAAAAGTATATATTTTTAGTGCAGTCTTTTGGTTTGACTGTGCAATTAGAAAAGGTTTTCCAGGTCTCAAATAAATAGAATTAACTAGACACATTCACCAGAAATTGATGTATTGAATGTATATGAACACCCACATTATTATTTAATTCTTTGTGGACTGGAAGACCCACTCATGCTGATATTCCAGAGCCTGTATCGTTAATGTAGAAATGAATGACGTTTGAGGTGAGTACTTTCATTACAGGGTTTTAATCCGGTACAAAAAAACGGCATCTTAGAACAATTGAACTATACGCAAAAAATCATTGCTTGTTTTATTCGCATTTTCCTAGTAATGTTGCCGTCATATGTGTAAACACTGGACTGCATTTGTCTAGCGAATGTAGTTCCCTGGATTTACAAGCATCGGTTTTGCATACTGCAGGGTAACGCTAGAAAGCTAGTCAAATTGTACACGCCACGCTTAATGCTTTTCTGACACACTATTTGGTAATAAAGTAAAAATTTTAGACGCTGGGTCTTGTTGATACTTCTGTACTCCTGTAAACGGCGCTGGGGTGACGTATCGCATCTCCACGTGCTTCTCAGTCCGGTTATTAATTACCGCGCTGTCTAATTATTTTCTAATCCACTACACCAGAATTAGCACAGCCAAAGATGTTCAGTTATGACACCAGAACCGAACCTACTCGATTCATTTGACTCGACATACCCTCAGTGGAGAACTAGCGTCTGATACTGAAACCGACTCGGAACCGGTGTCGGTTCTCACGTGTGTTCGGACCATTTGGAGCGGTTCAAAAACCCGAGCTAATATGTTCCGATTAGAATAGATGCGTGCAAAGTGTGCATCAGTGTAATCTCATAAAGCTAAACACAACACGCAATCTTTAATCTGACGCTGGAGGCTAGGGTGCAATTATATTTTAAACTTAAACGAGTTTGCATTTGCTGCATTCCCAGGCGCACTGCATATTTGCGGTCAAAAATAAAGCAGAAGCGTTTAAAACACTTTACCACACAAAGTCATTTTGTGCTGGATGGCAAGGTGGTGCAGCTGGAATATTATGGGTGCACACCAACATGAGTCCTGGGGACATGGGTTTGATCACTCACCCCAGGTCACTCTCTGTAAGGAGAGCATTGGTTTCAGCAATGGAAATCTGCATAATGGTTTTTATTATGGGTCCCATAAGCCATATGAGCCGCCAAGTGAATCGGACTGATTTTATATATGGGATATATACAAACATGAATTAATTGACTTGATTTAAATGCAAACATTTCCATATGAACTACATTTATTACTTTAAACAAATGCTCATTTCAGCTTGGTTTTCTTTGGCAGAAATTGTGTATGTACACATGTAAATCGAGTAAATACAATACTGTAGTTTTTCGTTGGGTTCGTATTACATTCAATGCACCTGCCACCTATCTTGGACTAATTTAGCTTCTGCTTACAATCAAAACAACTTCTACCTAAGCCGCGCTGGTTTGTCCGTGGCATGTTTAGTGCTGTTGTGTTTGTCTTTTAGTTTAATAATGAAATTCATTAAAAAATCATTAAAATTTATCAAAGTATCCTTAAAGTTTATTAAATGTTTTAACAGAGTTTCTCATGTGGACATAGGTTACATTACATATGCATGTATGTCATTTTTTATTCTAAATACTGTACAACATGTTTTCTGAAATCTGTTTTGAGTAGGATTAATACAATACTTGATCCTTGGTGACTGATAGTGATGATGTTTACACATTAACCAAATGTACTGTACGTAATCTATGCATAACATCAAAGGTGTAAAATCAGTATGATTTAGTAGCATTTAAAGCATACAAGAAGTAATTTTGCAAGCGTCTGTCCTAATTTTTATAAATTCAAATACATTCTTTGAATAGTTTTAATTAATCAGCTTTTGAAGTTAATCATCAAGATTTGGACAATAATGGAATATTTAGAATACAAACATTAGGCACATCTAATGAGTCACTGATATATTGTGAAAATGCATAGACTTCAGTCACTTTATCATTTTCAGGTGGATGGTTTTTAAATGTTAACACTTTAATAGTGTTTCCTCACAGAGCAGCACTTTCCTACAGAGCTTCCTACTTGGTTGCCAGGTGCAACATTTTGCTATGCCTGTGCCTGTTATTTGGCTGGGTATTTTTTAATGATAATTGGTAAATTGTTTTTGCACTGGCTTTGATGTTTTTCAGTAGCCAAATCTGTATATAGATCCCAATAGACAATGGAAATCATGTCTGTGTAGATGCTTGGACAGCCGACAGCATCACTGAGATTTGAACCTGGTCTAGGGTATTAGACCACTGGGCTATGTGAATCTTTTTAAATCCTTAATTTTATCTGATAACAAAAATATTGCTGTCTACTGTTTCCACTATTTCAGGATACTCATTCAACTCATGCTTTAAGAAAGGTCCAATTATATTTAAGAGAAAATAACTACATCAATGCATGTTCATGATGTGTCTTATTGGATCCACCAGAACGACTGTCAGTAAAATTGAAAAACAAGGTGACTTAAGATGTTTTTCTAAAATATATTTTGAATATGTTACCATTTTGTGCATTTTAAATTGAATATGTTTAGTATTCTGTCCTTGCGTAATGGTCAGTCTACGCACATCCCATTTAGAGTGTGAATCATGCTCTGAACATTTGTTCAAATTCACTGCCACAGAGCAGTTATATTTAGATTCCCTTAGCCATGTCAAATAAAATCGAGTGCAGCAGATGGAATCCTAGATAAAGGTGAACAATAAATAGAAAATGACTGCAAACATCATAAGACCGAAGTATAAGCAAACTAATACAGGAGACTAAATAGATGGACGGCTTAATGTATTATGAATCATATTGCTTCACTTCGGTATGTGGGACTGCTCTTAAGCCTCCCATCTCTGTAAGTAACTCATAATTTGGTGAGGTGTGTTTATAGAAGTGTGTCGCAGAGTTTAGCTTGTGGCTTGGAACATATGGAAAAGATCAGCCAGCCAGCCAGCCAGCCTGAGGGTACTGTATACCGCCTGCATATACAGAAAAATGATATTTTTTAAGTGGACATTATGCAGCAAATTCAAAGGGACATGTCTGCTCCGTCCACCACAATGGACTCTTTTATAGAGGCCTTTTTCAATAACGTGAATGTTCGAATGTAGCTGGGATGCCGTGCATCCTATAAGAGACCGCATGTGCGTAATTAACTCTCGAGACATGCAATGGTGTTCTGTGGCATACCTTGAACCGGAAATGGTTCTGAAAACTAGGCCAACCATGATGGGTGGCTCTCATTTCCTGCCGCTAACACGTTAATGCGCTAGCTGCTGTGTTTTTACTGCTACAGATGAATTCACTTAGAAATAGTAGCACTGGTTACTTACTGGACAGGCAACCCAGTGCAAGAAGGAGCAAGCAGGATTCTTATTATAAGCACAAATTTTGTATCAAATGTCATGGTAGTGGCAACGGTTCAAGAAAGACATGGACGTTCCAGCATGACTGTGCTCATGTGCACAGAGCCAGGTCCATCAAGACATATTTTTAATGAGAAGTCCTGACCACAGTACTGAAGAACACCTTTTAAATTAATTGGAACAGCAATAGTAGAACAGATCTACTTGTCCAGCATCAATACTTCACAATTGGTTTTTGGACTTGGTTAAAAACAAATATTTCTATAATAAAAGGAATTTCCTTTGTAAGTTTATGTTAAGAAAATATGACTGCTGAGTCCAAAATATACATACAGGCAAAATCCCTTTCAGCATGAGGTGTCCTTGGCAAGAAAACACTTTTCCATGTTTTAAACGGGTAAGGTCAGACATGTTCTATCTAAATAGACACAGGGACATAACCAGCGTAAGGTGAAATAATCTTTTACTATACCAAATGTCAAATATAAACCAGCATGTTTAAAGAAAACCCATAAAAACAAAATGACAGACATCTGTGTTCCAGTCATTCATTGAGAACTGAGGACACAAAGAGCAGCTGCAGTAATCTTAGAAATCTAAAAAACAATGACAACCCGCCTCCAGTTTGAAGAAGTGGTTAGAAAGTTTTAACAATAACTGTATTTGAACAAATGATATTTGGTAAATCGAGTGTGTTGATCGTTGTTATAGGAACTTCGTAACAGCTGCTGGAAAAATTTGCATCAGAATGGGTGTGGAATAACCGTCATCATAGAACAGAAAAGATTTAAAATTACAAAAATTTTATTGTGTGGTCTTTGAAATGTTTTGTGTTCAACAGAGACCATGAAAAAAACTGATTATGTACTCTCAAGTACTTGGATATTATGTATTCATGTAATTCATGTAATGTGGATAAATGTGAACATAATATTTAGATGTTGCCCAGCGGTTATGGTACTGCACCAGTTGTCAGAAGGTCGCAGGTTCAATCCCTACCACTGCCAGGTTACAAGCTGTTGGGCAATTCCCCGTCAATTACTTACAAACACACACATGCACACACAAACACACACACACACAAAATGTATGTGTTTAGATCTGTTTAGTGAGCAGTATGGGGCTAGGGACTTGATTTAATATCTTTCTTGATGAATTTGACATGTACCCTATTTTAGACTGGGTCGTCTCTGCTAAAATATCATGGGTGGCTTGCACTGTATGTAGTGTATGTATGTAGTGTATACTCAGATGTTCATACTCAGGTGTTCATGGATCAAGGTGGCACCCACTATGGAACAGCTATTAGAAAGTATTTTTATGTCTTAAACAGAGCACAATACGAACACTTGAGGTGCTTTTCTGATTAAATAGCTGATATTCTGTGCAGTAGATCTGTCTAGATCTCATTTCCTGTCCAAAAATTACCAGCACAGCATTACAGAACAATAAAATACAGTCAGTAAGGAAATGATCAAATGGTTTAAGTTTGACAAGTGTTAAAGTCTATTGTATGTCACATTTCCTGTCACATGATCTATACAGCCCAAGGCTATTTTAGGCTGTCCAAAGTCCACAGAGATGTGTGCAACGAACTAAAAATGAAAAGTAAATGAAAAGAAATACTTATTTTGGATACACACACACACACATACACACACATACACATCAAAGTGTTGGATAAACAGTATCTAGCATGGTGTTGAATCATATAGCAGTAATTCCGCCCAGCTTTTGTAACTAGGTTTGATTCCAGCCTGTATTTATTGTCTTAGGAGTTTTACATAAGGCTGCTTGCTGGTACTGTATTTTTTTTGCATATTCCTATAAGGTGAATTTGCTTCTTTACTTATGCCAAAGTATGATTAAGTGTGAATGAGTTAAAGAGTTGGTGATGCCCTACAATAATGACTTGAACGAGCTACACTATGGACCAAATGACAGAGACCTCAGTTGTAGGCATGTAGGACTGGTAATTAAAAGGTCGCTGGTTCAAGCCTCGCTTCTGCCATGTTGTCACTGTTGGGCCCTGAACTCTCAATTACTTAGACAGTATATTGTCACCGTACTGTAAGTCACTTTGGATAAAATTGTGCATTAAATAGTGAAAATGTAAATTTCCAATTTGTGGGAATTTCAGGCAGTCTTGCATACATACAGATATAAAATGTTCACGGCATGTTTGGAGCAAGAGTTTTAAGAAGACCCTTAAGATCTTTAAGAAGGTCCCTTATTTGAGCCTGAAACTCCCACATTAACACCTCATGGATGAATTAGAATGTCAGCTAGGAGCTATGCCTTTTTGCCTTCTTTGCCATTTAGTGTGTACTCTTGGTATAGAGAGTACTCTGAGTACATTAGGCCATACACTGCAGAATCAGCACTCACAAATCCTTAAACCTATTTTTTGTAGAGCTATACTCATTTCTCTCTCTCTCTCTCTCTCTCTCTCTCTCTCTCTTCTTTCTCTCATGTGTGGGTGTATTGTCAGTTAAGCATACTCTCTTTGCATCTCTTCAGTAAAGGCCATCTCTTCATAAATGCATGTTTTGTTCAGAGAATATTTGCTGAATGCATTAGGATTTGTGTGTAGCCCCGGGCCTGTTCACTCCACAAAAATATGAAGTTGGATGGTTTATGAGAACCCCCTACCCACACCCTACCCCCACTCCCTCCCTCCTTCACTCCCCACTGCTAACCTGATTGTAAAGGATCGAAATGCACTAGAATACAAACATTCAAATTAAATGAGACAAATCAGACAAACAGAGCTGGAATGTAATCAGCCTTGCCAAGTTCAGCAGTGTCCATACAAGCCGTGGAACATACTGAACCACTTTCGGTCATTACCAAGGATATTTAAAACACAGACTGGCAGTACAAAAGCTTTTTAAACATCACAGTAAACAGTTGAACATGAAACCTATTTAAACATATAAAATAGCATATTATGGAATGTAGCAAAACAGTACCATATGTAAAATATAGGGTTTTGTTTCATGTTATGTCGAACATAAATAGCAGACCTTATTAAACAGCCACATACTGACTGGCTTTCTGTCTAATTGCATACCTCTGTCCAACTGTCAAAACTGAATTCAAAGCACATGGTCCAGGTTCTCTTATTGACATAAAGTTACACCAAACTTTAAATAACACTGCAAAACCTTTACCCTGTTTTTAGTCTATTGGGTGGCTGCAGAGCTCCTCAAATTACAAGAAATACAATTTGAGTCTTTTCAATGCTACTTCAATTGTAATTCAAGGCCAATTTGTATCACGTTATTCATGTTGGTGGTTGGGAAGAAACTACTGGCTTGCAGTCCTCTTGCAAAACAACAGCTTATTACAGATTAAGTGCATACACATTTACACTGTACATACGCTGTGGCCAAAAGTATTTGGACTCCTGACCAAAAGTTGTTCCTTGTGAGTCTGTCGGTGGCTGGAATTTATGCTCATTTAGCCAAATCAGCCAAATCAATTACTACAGTGTTTGTATTTAGTACAGTGTTTGATATTGCATTGTCTTTAATACGCTACTGGTCATTAGTACAGTGTTGGTCTTTAGTACAGTGTTTTTGCATTGTATTTAATACACTGTTTGTTGTTGCATTGTCTTTAGTACAGTTTGTCATTGCATTGTCTTTAGTAAAACGGTTGTTGCTGCATTGTATTTGGTAGTATTTGTCTTTAGTACAGTCTTTGTTGTTGCATTGTCTGTTTGCTTGTTTGTCTATAAGGCTTTTAATGTCATGTTTCACACTTTTAGTTACATTCCTGGCATACACGTGTTAGTTTTTCATTACACAAGCTTCATCAGTTCACAAGGTTATATCAAACAAAGTCATGGCCACATTTATATCTTCCATTCACCTCACTTGCATGTTTTTGGACTGTGGGAGGAAACTGGAGCCTTTGACCTTGGTCAGCCACTTAAAAAAAAAGCTTCTAGCAGCATTCAACCAAATGTATTGACTTTCTGGCACATACATGACATTTTTTAAACAATAAGGATGCCCTTGGGAAGGCTGAGGTCAGTATTTTGAGAAGGCAATTTCAAAAGCAAAATTCTAGCCTGATGTTGCCATCTCAAAACCTTTAATCTAAAATTGAATGTATGTTTTGAGTTATAGTCCTGCTGAAACACTTAGTTTCAAACAAAATCCAAAAATGTTTAATGTAATCAAACATTGTTGCAATGTCATCCATGTTATGCATTACGCTAGTTAAAGTGGCAGAAAAACAGACCCCCAGCACGCCACCATACGTGACAGTAATCTGACAGTGGGATTGTCCATGTCGGCTCTGAATATACAATTTTTTTCTGCTTCAAACATACTGTTGGTCAAATGAACAAACACCACAAGAAGCTTTTGTCTTTGTGATTAACAAACCTTGAGTTTTAATGAGCTTCTTTCAGAGCAGGGGCTTCCTTCTTACACATGTACATGACAGTCTAATTCTCATTTGAACATGGACATTGACATCAGTGTATTTCAATCCCGAATGAGAAATCCCTAATGAGGCCGTGCCTCAAGTTAATTGACATTATACAACTGAATTCGAGAACTGAAAGCCTGCTCTGACATTAAAACCTTAAAAATGAAGACTTAAGAATCCACTGGCACTCTGGTCTGATTCAAAGGTCAGTAAGTAGGTGAGAGTGGTGGGCTGACTTATCCACCTGACGACTTAAAAAAGAACTTGATTCATTAAAGGATTGGGTAGGGCTCCATTACCAAAGCTAGCACTGTATTAAGTGTAAAAAAATACATTAGTGTAACTGATGCACTTCTAATTCTAAGCAGATATGCAGACCTGGCAAGAGCAAAAATGTTTATGCTAATTATTTTTCTAACATGTTAGCATTAATAAATATGTAAAATACATAAATGTGTCAATGCAAATGAATTAACACTTTTTAAATCATGTGTGTGTGTGTTCTGTAAAAATGTCTTCCATTTCTTTATAGGCTTTAGAGTACTGTTTAAAGTAATGGATTAGTAATCAAAAGGTCAATGGTTCAAGCCCCACTGCAGCTGTTGGGCCCTTAAACAAGGCCCCTAATGCTCATTTGCTCAGAATATATAATGTAACTGTAATGTAAGTCACTTTGAATGTACCTAAAATCACTGTATAAACATTGCTCTTTTTTAAATTTGTAAATCATATTTAGAAATTGTAATTAAATTATGGCCTGCCTGTCAGTGGTAATTTCAGAAGAATGAAATTCAAGTCCATTACATTCCACACATTCACTGGCAATCATAAAAGCAACCTCAGACCACAGTCCATCAATCAGATATTTAGTAGTATCTTATTCACATCATACATTAATCGTTACACATCTAAAAAAAAGATAATTGTCTATTTTAACTACTTGCTCTTTAGTGGTCAGGTTTGCGGTGGACCCTGCACCACAGCACCACTTTAAAACACCGGCCACATAGCAGGAACAGACTTTCACTGTGAAGCAAATAAATAAATAAATAAATCCTTACACGTTCCTTCACTTCGGATACCTAGTGGCACTTTGGAATAGTCAATCCACTCTCTGTGTGTTTTTGAGCCTGGGGAAACCCACTTAGATGCTGAAAAAACACACAATACTCCTCAAAGGATCAAACAGGCAGAGTTTGGGGGGGCCTGGGCTTGATCCTTGCTTCTGGTCACTGTCTGTGAGGAGTTTGATTCAGCTCTTCTGGTTTCCTTACAGGCCAAGGTGTCCGTCCATTTACAGAATTAACAGATTGACTAACACTTTAGAAATTTTGCATAGCCAAACAAACTGATTTAGTTTAAGTTTATCCAGCCATGACGATTCCCTGCATGGGGAAACGAACAGTGTTAAAGGCCAGCTACTAATCTGAAACATATACTGCATCGAGGATACGCTTATCCTTTAGACCACCCAAGGAGTATGGGTCTCTGCTGAGCCTGGTTCCTCTCAAGGTTTCTTTCTGTATTTCAAGGGAGTTTTTCCTTGTCAATGGTACCCTCAGGTTTTTGGTCTGTTGGTCCTTGATTCTTTAAAGGTGCTTTAAGACAATGTCCATTGTAAAAAGCGCTAGACAAATACATTTGACTTGACTTATTGGTTTCAATGATAGTTGGTGATTTAAGGAATGGTAATGTAACATACAGTAAATCGCTTTATACTCATGCATGTATTCTGGAAGACGAAGACAATGACAAGCACAACTGGTAGACATCAAAAAATGATTGTTTTCTCGCATTTGATTTGCTAATGTGAATCCTGTCGTCTGCTTTCATCTATAGTATTGATTTGGCATAGTTTTTACGCCGTATGCTCTTATTGATGCTACCTTTCTATTTATCTAAGCTAGGGACCAGCACTACATTACACTGCTTTGTGTCTACTTAGTGTGACTGCTTAGTGACTACGGTGGCGTCCAGCTGACCGGTAGCAACACCGAGTTTTGAACCTGCGAGTCCTCTGCGCTGGTGTGTTAGCTTCTCCACCAGGGTGCATTTGGTTTACAAACAGAGGTGGAAATAATGCACCAACATTGCTTATCTACCAATAAAACTTTATTATTTTTTGGCTCCCAGTTCATTGTTTTTTCCCTCCTGTGTTGCTAGTTAAATCATTATTCTTAACTTTTTATTATGAAATCACCCTCAAATGATTGATAGATAAACATCTGTTATACTGCACGTCAATTTGCACTCTATTCTCTTTTTTTGGATCTATGAAATGGATGTCATGGAGTGTTTGGCATCTGATCATCACAGAGGAATGTATAAATACACACCGCATATTGGGAAACGTCTTACATGTTCCTCTGTGTGCCTGTTTAATTGTCTGTAAGTGTGTTCAGTGTGTTCACACAGCTACTACACCCTGGGGCGAGATCTATGGAGCATAACAATCAATGGAAACAACCCCCAGGTGTACAATTGTACTGATTTAATGCTGGTATGCAATGTTTACTCGTACACAAACTTACTCACCTTTTAATACTTTTGCATGCTTTGTGTAAGCTACAACTGAACATGTAGAGTGAAATACTTCTGGATTTGTTTTCTAACCAGCACACACTTCAGTATTTTTTAGATTGTTTTTTTTAACATCAAGGTGATCATGTACTCCTTTCAAATCTGTATGTAATATATTATCCGTAATTGTATAGTCCTGACAGACTGAAAGGCAGAGCGATGAACACTAGGCCATTCATTTATTTATTATTTCTGCTGACCAGAGAAAAGCTTGCTCTGCTCATCAAGCAAAGAGCTAAACCATGCATATTATAAAGCCATGAATGCATTAAGGGATAAAATGCTAGGCACAGAAAGATCAGTTCAATATGAATATTTACAACTTTAAAATGACAGTAATCAAACTACTCTGTGGGAATGAAAATGTCTCAGTTGGCCTCTAGAACGATAGAACAAATCTTTACAGTACTTGAAAAATCTCCATTCCGTCAACGACATGTTTGTTTTCACAGGACCAAATAATCCCCTTCATACATGTAGAAGGCATTTTGCTTCTAAATGAGTTGTAAACCACATACTGTGTACCAGTGCATTTTGAGAGAAATGCAAAATGTAACTCGTGCCTGGTGAGACCTTTCACATGTTGTGTACTTTACACCCTTGTATGAGTCAGATCCATTTTACTAGTGTTGGTTACTCCACACTGGTGTGACATGTGGGGGCTCTCTGACGACCTTACACTTTATGAAAAAGCAGAGTGTCCACGCTATTGATTATTTTCCATTTGCAGCGGCCGGCTGACCAATAAATCAATCCCGGATGACGTTCTTTGTTTAATCGCATGAGCTGAATCAGGAAGTAGTAAGACATGATTAATAAAGCTTGAGCTATCGGAGCATCTGAAAAATCACGTAAAATGTTTTATTGACTTATTGTGTGTTGCAAAAACTGCAGAATGTATTCTGACTCTTTGAAAATATATAAAACATGTTCTTGAAATCAAATCCTACTACTATTTAATTTATTGATTTAAACAGCTTTCTTCAGCAAATTATTGAAAAGAGTTAAGACCATGAACATAATGTTAATATGTTAATAATCACAGCATCAATAATAACAACAATAGCTATGCTAAAATGAGTGGTTAATGCTAATAATTGTTATGCTAAAGCTTAAAATAAAAATAATAAGAATAAATGGAATAAGAATAATAATGCTAATAATAATTAATGATAGCAATGCAAACAATACTCCAAACATGCCAAGACTGCACTAGCTAATTCTTACAATAATAATTTTAATAATATTACACATACACTTCGGTTAATTTGTACACAAGATAGTCTTTCTAGATAGACATTTTCTCACTTTAAGAAACACTGCTTAACGTTCTTACACATTTTTTGACAAAATAATTAAGGTTTATTCCTGGTTTTCTTTGATGTAAAAAGCTTTTTTGCTTTCTCCTTCCAAAAATGTTTGCCCTAATATTTTTCCTATACAATCAGTTTTATTACTATTGCGTGCATGTCTGCCAGCACATGCAGATAAACATTTCATTTATCAGTCATATAAGCAAAGTAAAGATCCTAATTTCATTTAGCAGTATTGTGGTCGGCTTGGTAGCAACTAAATAAAAACTCTCAGCTCAAAACTATGGATTGCAAAAGATAGCTCATAGATTATATTAAATCAGGTAACTGTACACAGGGCTCCTGAACCCAGGGTTGACAACTGGGAGACTTATCCTTTTGTCCTTTTGTCCTTTTGTTGTACGGGGGAGGGGTGCATTTAAAATGGCTACATCTCTAGCATTATTTGCTAATAAAATCATGTCATTACCTTCACCTTCGTGTTACAATTACTCAGCTCCAAACTGGTCACGGAAGACTGCAGACAATTCACATAGAGCCAGATGTGCATGAGCCACTATGTCCCATGTGTTCCTCCATCACTCCACACCAGTGCCCCGACCAGACAGCGAGAGGCACTGTTGCAACGCCAGTAAGTAGAAACCCCAGCCGAACTTCCCTCCCACAGACATGACTAATTGTGTCACGCACCCAGCCAAGCTTAGCCAAAATATTTAAGCCTTTAACTTCTAGGGTAGTAAATATCTTCGTATCAAATCAGAATAAGAGTAATGTTGATTAAAATAAAGAAGCATTTATAAGATCAACACATGTATTCACCACCAGTATTGCGCAGTCTCGGATATTTCTGTATCTGAGAAATGAAACATACAAATAAATGATTATGATTAGAATACAAAGAAACATTACATTTATGCATTTAGAAATCTAGTGCCAGTAGCTACTGTTTTGTGAAGACCTGTCAGTAGCAGCAGGAGTGCTAGCCTAGCGGTGCGCTAATTGGCCTTGGCAGAAAGACAGAGTTGGAGCTCTTGTGAGAGAGGCCTCGGCTTTGAATGGCTGCTGGCTGGATGCTGAATAGCAAGCTGATTCACTAATGCACACTGTAAATAATAATGATGGCCATCCACGGGGACTTCTGTTAAAACAGCTGAAATAGCAGAGGTAAAAAAAATGTATTCGACTGTAGAGATGCCAAGGTCTGCTGAAAAAGGATCTCACAGCTCATAGTGTACCATAGTAGCTCCAGGTGCTGAGAGATAAAATGCTTGTGTGGAATTAGAATATTCTATTGTTTGATAAACAGCAGTGTAAAATAGCTTTATCTCAATATTAGACTAAATACTTTAAGTGTATTAGCTGTTATTTACTACAGGAACAGTTTCTTTCTTCAAGTCAGGGTGCTCATAAATATCTTACATTTAAATTCAATACAAATCAAAATTTACAGTACAGTGAAATTCTTTTTTAGCATATACCAGCTTGTTTGGAAGCCAGGGTCAGAGCATGGGACCATTGTATGGCTCTTGTAGAACAGAAAGGGTTAAGGTTTTGCTCAAGGGCCCAATAGGGATGGCATAGCACAATCTGGAATCAAACCGAACATCTTTACATCTTTGCCCAAAGTTCTACTCACTAGGCTACCACTGTTCCATTGGTACCTCCAAACCTAAGAACACACATATGAAGTGAATAACACTGATCATCTCTTAATCACAGCACCTATTAGTGGGTGGGATACATTATTGTGATGTTAGAGGCAGGAAAAATTTGGTGGGTTTGTCAAAGGTAAATTGTAATGGCAGGATGACTGGCTGAGAGCATCTCCAAAACTGCAGCTCTTGAGGGGTTTTCCGGTCTGCAGTGGTAAGCATCTATCAAAAGTGGTCCAAGGAAGGGACAGTTGTAATCTGTGACAAGGGCTGCCAAGGCTAGTTCTGATAGAAAAGTGTTAGAATACACAGTGCAGCACAGTTGTAGATTTGTTTTGGCAGCACAAGAGGAACCAACACAATATTAGGAATGTTGTCATATTGTTATGCATAATTGGTTGAAAAAAAGCCACTAATTTGACTTATCTGATACAAATGCTAAAATTTTAAAACAAAGTTGGTAATAATAATAATTATTCATTTAACAAACCCTCGTGTAAACCACAGTAGGACAACCCACCATTTTTTATTAATTAAATGTATTTCTTTTTTTGGTTTGATTAGTTATGATGCATCATTTGCCTTTAACATGACCAATCAAAACCACCTACTAAAAGACCTCTATTAGCCCAGGTCCGCTTTATGTTTTAGGGTACTTTGATCAGTCCTTGATGTGGGCCTGCATT
>JAYDZG010000043.1:8993008-9009183 GCA_034509265.1 Microcambeva bendego
AGAGAGAGAGAGAGAGAGAGAGAGAGAGAGAGAGAGAGAGAGAGACAGAGAATGCAAAATGTATATCTCACAACCTTCTTTCAAAGATGAATGTCAGAGAACACACTACTTACAGCAACAGATGCTATAAAACACACTGGAATAACACAAAATATATACACTACAAACAGCAAAAAGGCTATAAAACACTAACTATAAAACACGACAAACTGCAACAAAAACGGGACACATGGGAATAACACTAAATATAAACAATACTATACAAGTTTACTTGTTAATCTGTTTTATGAGACAGCCATAGTGAGCCTACAGCAATTCAAAAACAAATCACTTTGCCAATATCTAAAGCAGCAAAAACAGATTTTTTGGGTTTGGTTCCAGAGGTGGAAAAAAAAAATACATTTACTCAAGTTACTGTTTTTTTGTGTGTACTTTTTAAAGATTTTGCAACCTGTAGAGTTACTTTTACTAAGTTATGTTTTGTATTCAAAATTGTAATTCGATTATTCGGTCAGAGCGCAGGGTCATGGAGCAGCAAGGGTTAAGGGTCTTTCTCAAGAACCCCAAAAAGGCTGCACAAAAGTACCTGGATTGGACCATCAATCTCTGGTTGATAGCCAAAAGCTCTACCTGCTAGGCTACCATCGTCACCTTTACACAAAATGAAATCATGATGACATACCAACCTCATTCCATTGGTTTGAATTGCACAATTCTAACTGTTTTAGCTTAGCAGTGAAACAAAGTAACCACTGTCAAAGTAGCATGTTCGAATAAGCTGCCTCATAAATTGCTGACTTAATATACCTGTGTAGTTAGACAGCTGCCTATGTAGTCAGTAAGACCGCTCACTTTGGTGTCAAACATGCCAATTGTCTGCAAGTGGAAACTTTTGGAAAAAGGGGAAGAGTCTGCAAGATGCGGAAGCTTTCTCTCAGGTATTTGCTTACTGGCATGAGTGGTTTTGTCTTTGTTTCTGTACATGGGTTTCTTCCAGGTACTTATTTCCACTTCCCAAAAGCATTTCCTTTGGCTACATTTTTGGCTGTAGGTCATAATTAGACGAGTAAATAACTGCCATGAATGGCGGCTCCATAGATGTCCACATGGCCCACTGCAACACTGACCAGGATAGTACCATTAATAAAATATTGATCTAGTAACTGTTATTTCTTTTATTTGCTGTGTCATCCAGTGTACCAATTTAAACAGAAAAGCTCAAAATCCCCACCCTCATCAAATGATGAACCAGTCAATGAGTCAATAATGTTTTAAATAAAGTTTTTTTTGTTTGATACATGCATGTAATGACTTGATGGTATTTAGCATGTTCTTATTTGTTGTTGGAATGAGTTGTCATGCTGCACAGATGGATGCCAGTTCAACAGGTTGTCTGATCTCTGTACAGCACTTTTGGATCCTAAGTTGAAGGTTTGCCCCCACTGTAAATGTACTGTTCATTTGCACACGTCACAAAAAATAACTGAAAAATGACCACAAAGTATAAATAAGAAGGGGGAAAACCCCTTACCAAGGCCTTTTTGATCTGGATATGAATTCAACCTCGTGCGTAGATTTGTTCATGGATCATTACCCATGAACACACGCGTGCATACACACATGTATAAGTGCCGCTATGAGTGTGGGTGTCCATGTGTGGCCAGAACCACATGTGCCAGGGCGTTGCCGATGTACAAGACGATGCCCACATGTGTGTGTTGAGTGCACTAATTACAAAGCAGCCAAAGAAGAACCAAAAACATGCACATACACACAAAATATACAGTAAGAAGCTTTGTCCAGTCATATTACGACATAAAACATTTATCTAGCACTTTATTAGGAACACGTGTGGTAAGTACATGAATCATTTCACCAGGAGTGCCCAGGTGGTGTAGTGGGATGCACACCAGTGTCGAGAGTCTGAACTCCCCGGTTTGAATTTCATTCTAGCCACTAGAATGCACAAATCGGTGTGTTGTAGTGTTGGTCCCAAGCCCAGATAAAACCGAGGGTTGCGACAAGAAGGAAAAACTGTGCAATGGCAACACCTAAAAGCTGATCCCTCAATAAAGAAAACACAACATGAATTATTTTATCAGCTGCCTCAATTGTACTGATTTGTGTTGTTGCACTTCTGTAATGAGATTCCTGCCATTCTGTTCGATGATTTAAAGTCACAAACATGAAATCAACTTTATTTCTTTTTATTAGTTTGTTTCTGCCATCATGTATTGTAAGATACAGAGATAAGGGAAATCGAGGCATTGACATATGAAACCAAGCATAGCTATTGCAACCAAAAAAAAGAACATTGTTGTTTTTATTAGTACAATGCTTTCAGAATCAAGGATACAAAGCCACAAAATCTTCAATGTTTCAAGGTTTTATTTTGTCCCATTCCTCTTGCAAACATAAAACTTAAGATGTACAACATAGTTATATTTTTTTGCTTTAAAATTGTCCACAACTGTTTTTATTGGGGACACGTCAGGGCTCCAGGCACGTTAGTCAAGCCTTGCTTTTTTACCCCAGAAACATTAGTTTTAAATATATCAATAATGTTCTCATGCACTGGTTAAAACACATGTGCCCATTTTTGCTCTTCAAATAATTTATTTTACTCCTTTTGTAAAAGAAAACATGACAATCACCTGTTGACATCACTAACAGTACAAACTGTAGTTAATGCATCTAGGAATTCATTCAATCATAATGGACTGTTGGACGTAAACATCAGCGCAGTGGCATGGAGGCTACTGGAGGAATTAGAAATCTATGAGGAAGCTTTGCAGAACCCTCTTATTAACCATTCTTTCTTAAAGGGAATTTTCATGTATATTTTTACGCTCTAAAATACACCATCATACATCTATTTCTTTCATTTTCTCAACTCTGCACTTTCTCTGCTCCTTTGGGGCAATTTTGATGTTTAACTTTACAAAATATAAATAAAATGCCAGAAAAAAAACACCATTCATTGGCCGAATGTTCCCAAACTAGGGAGCTGCCTTGCTGCCTTACTGCCTACACAGGGAACTACTTAATGAGAAAGGATTGTAATAGGACGCTGTCTTATAAGGTAGGTCATCCGAATGGGATGAGGTGACAAATATGCTTAGCATGTCAGAGAATATCTTCCTCCATGTAACTTTAGAAAAAAAAATGACAAATAGTTAATAACTCTGAAAATAACTCTGTACTTTGCCACACAATGCTGCACATGTAGAAAGTGCACATAAATCACACACTTTGTGACGTCAAGGGTCCATTTTATGTTATTTATCAGCTTCTAAGTGCACAGAACCAGTTGAGAGATTTTAAAAACGCACTTAGATTACTCGTAGTCTTTTTAGCTGTTTTACGCTTCAACATGTTCAACAGGACATTTTGACTAGCCAATTGCTAACTAAATTGGTGTAGGATTGTTAGGACCAAGTGCAGGTTAACTAGTAAACACCATTCTTGAATGTTGTGCAAATGAAAAAAATTAAATCACAAAACACCAGTGATTCTTAAATAACGAAGAAAATGTTGGATTGGCAAAAAAAATATTTATTTCATGTTATTTATTAGACATATTTTTATATAATATGAAAAATGTTTGGCTGTTGTTCATAGAGGAGGTTAAGCCAGATAGGGACAACTCATACTGAAGTGAGCTACCAGCTCTGCTGGCTGGTTGATGAAGTTAAGGAACAGTGCTCATCACGGTGTGGCTCTTAAGGTGTGCACAGTGCTGATCGGAATGTGAACACGTGCGAGTGAAAAGATTACAGCACATGTGTCAGGTGGAACGTGTAACAGTCTCGCTCTCCTCAATCGAGGCAGGGAGTCGACTCTAGTAAAAAGGAAGCATAATGCAATTGTGTGCAAACTGGCTGGGCTATCAGGACAACAAAGTTTGCTGTATAGTGGTAGCAGCAGGAAGCTATTGGTGTGCTTGTTATGTGCAGGGAAAGGGAGACTAGTGACAAGTCTACATCAGAGTTTCATTTCCAGATGTGCTACCTACACTTTGTAATAAGATATTGACAAATTGAGATGTGATACCACTACTTATAAGAAAATACACATCTCTCAAGATGCCGTACATATAGTTTTTAATAAGATAGAGATATACCGAGATGTCCTATTACAACTTATAATAATCTTTCTATTGAGATTTCCTAACTATACTTAATAAGAAGATAGAGATGTATCAAGATGTCCTACCTATAGTTCATAATAATATATAGATGCTGGACAAATCTACAGAACACTGGATAAATAGGGGGGTTGTGTTAGGAAGGAAATTCATTGTAAAAACTTTCCCAAATCAATAATGTGGATCACAATCCGATGTGGCGACCCCTAATCGGAGTGGTTGAAGTGTAGATTAATGGGTAAAACCGCAATTAAATCCATTTGAAATAAAAAGAATAGAGAAATGAATAGAAATAAAGAAACAAAAAACAAAAAAGGCCTCCATTAGCGTTGCTGATTGGATAAATGGATGGATGAAAAGCAGATTCACTAAACATTTACTTATTATCTTTGAAACACAAGTAAATGCTCTATGACAGAGGGGTCTAAGTGTGAAGGTATGTGTCTGTGTGTGTTTGTGTGTGTGTCTGTGTGTGTGTGTGTGTGTGTCTGTGTGTATGTGTGTATGTGTGTGTGCAGTATGTGTGTCCAGCTTCAGTTTACTCAAGAGGAACAGGGAAGCTATTGATGACTCAAAGACACACACTTTAAAAAAACAAACACACAAATTTAGACTGCGGATGCACTATGCTGTATGTATGTATGTGTTGTCCACAGAAATATTACTGACATAAAAACTATTTTATGTTTTACAGCTAACATTAATCCCACACACACTTTACATAATTGATGAAAGGGATTTTAATCACTGAAGTCACAGACCTCTTCTGTACTCCCATCCCCAAAACACACACACTCTCTCTCTCACACACACACACACACACACACACACACACACAGACAGAGAGAGAGAGAGAGAGAGAGAGAGAGAGAGAGAGAGAATGGATGTATATGCACTCTGTGAACAGAGAATTTAAAGTAAGTACCACTTTAAATCCATGGTCATTAATATGAAGCCCCCCTCCTCTTTGTGACTATGGAAACCAGCAGTTTTCTTTTTCTTTTCTTTTTTTGGTAACATTACTTGTACACTTTGTGTCAAAAAGCTTCTCATGATGTAAATGACAGAACATATTAGTAATTTCATCACAAGGACATTGAATATCAAACAAATCACATTACATCATATCATATATAACTTTTTAAGAAGTTGAAGTTTATTACTATTGGGTAACACAGGAATACACAGGTGCCAGTCGACGAAAGGCCACTTTCGTTCATTGTGCCTTTTATATATATATTTTTTTTCCATTATGAAGTATAATTTATAGACAATGTTACATACACGTCTGTGTTATTGTAACTATTTTTTTGATAATAAAGCATGATTCATGAAACCAGTGTAAATCATTTGAGCAGATTTTGGTTACAAAGTTTCTCCAGTCACGTTTTTGGTTTTCACTGCAGCAGATGCTGGTTGCTTATGACAAAAATAAAAATCCCCTTTTGGGCATGGTTTATATGATGATAACAATGTAACAATGTTTACTGATGATTGGTATAGTGATGTCTGAACTTTGAGCTATACAGGGGACCCTCCCTACCACAAAACATCTTGAATTTCCTGGAACCTGACAAGGTTGTAGAATACTGAATATACTGGCAAACATAAAAAAATAAAAATTAAATATACATCTACGATGCATTTTGAAATAGGACTTGAAAGCACATACATGTTTCTTTCAGTTATCCACAAGATCATTGCCAATATGTAAAGTTACCTATATGTAGTATATTCACCTATATGAAATTTTACTAAATTTATAATTGAATAGTTTTTTAATGTTTTTTTAAAAAAACAACATCTTTTGTCAGTTGTTATAGCAATAAATTTGCTGTACTTTAATTCTATTTAATTCTATTTCTGTAACAGAATAGAATTGTAAGACAGGAGAGATAATTAATGTTTTTTGATGGATTGTCAAAAGAGTGTTCTTAGTATATAAGCAGATATATAGTACCTGGCAACCCTTTCACAGAAAACGGCCACTTTGAGTTTTCTTTGAGTTTCACATGCTCTGATAACACTGTACCTTTATTCACAGTACTGATACACATAAACTCCAACATGCACTTTATTAGTGAGTATGTGTGTATGTGTTTGTGTATTTCATTAATTTTTTTCTTTCTTTTATTGACCACGTTTCAGACATTTCTAATGTCAAGACAATTCCCACTTGCCACTAGTCTGAGAAAACAAGGGGTAATAAATGCCTCCTCTGAGACCCATGGATTTAGCCACCTCTTATGCAATGTCACTGGGCAGATCAACATGCCTGGAGGACAACATTTGTCACCCTCTTCAAATCACATGAGCTCACAGATGCACCCGTATTGGCTGTCATTGTACGATTAATAGTGGAGCCAGCAATGCTGTTCCATCCATGCGGAGAGGGGAGTCATTCAGGTTTTAGGTTCTGACCAGAAACAGCTTGTGGCGAAGTGAAGGTTTTGACTATAAGACGACCACTAATCCATGTTCTTAGAGTTTGAATGTATATTGTACTCACCAGAACGATTTTATTATTGTTCTGAAAGTTTTTTATTTCTTTAATATTATTTTCAGAGTACCTCTGTTTCCTTACTGCATAACTTTAAATGTTAATACGTTTCGAGACTCACCACATCAACAGAGCAATTTAGTCTGAGGATTTAATAGCGCCAAAATAGTTGTGTAACTTTAATAAAAGGCAATGTTTCCCTTATGTTACAATTCCGTTGACGCATGAAAGCTCTCAGTGTGTGTCCCAGTGTGTGTAGTGTGTGTAGTGAATATGTACCGGTGTGGAATGTGATGTGTTGCTGCAGCAGAGATAATGTACGATCACACTGCAAACAGAGAGCTCTCTCATTCCAGCTCTCTCCTAATCACTCCTAATCTTTGACACAAAGACACTGGAATCTGCTCTCTCTCTCTCTCTCTCTCTCTCTCTGTGTCTTTCTGTCTCTTTTTTTGGTTTTCTGCTGTGTGGGAATACTTAATGTCACAGCTACATGAAGGTTGCTCTTGGTAATCACATACAGCATGGAGAAAGTATGGCAAAAGAACTGACAGCTGTCTTTATCAGGCACCGTGCATGCTGGGAAAGCCATTTAGTACAGTTTCACTCAATTGCCCGCTAGATGTGCTTTTTAGCAGAAGAAAGGTGCGTAGGAAGACGTTTTCCTGTGATTGACACTGTGCAGTTAGTGCTGCATGTTGTTTTGATGTTACAAAGGTGATTTGCTACAGTTTAGGTGTGTTTAAGCTAAAATAGTCATGATCATGAAATCTACACTGACAGTGTATTGTCAAATACGCCGTACTTCATTCTACTGTTTTAGGATGTGCTGTGGTTTATATTACTATATGCTGGTACAATCATAATCCAGTTTGATGAATTATGAATGATGGTGAATAGATGTTAAATAGTCTTCACGTCTGTGAACGAACTATGATTATCAGTTTTTTGTTCCAATTTTAAAAACAGTATAACCACAGTTGTGGGTTTTGGTTGCTATAAATACCTGTTATCTAAAAGCAGCTGAATAAAAAATACAGCTGTGAGTAAAGGTGCAGTAATGACACATTGAACACACAGCCACGTCTATGCCTGCATACCAGTGCTGTTATGAACTTTTCCTGATATTATTTTAACTTTCTCTTGAATTCAACTGTACAATCGGTCTTCAGTGTGGTTTAGTTGATTTCGTTTAGTTTTACTGAATTTGTTTCGAGTTTAAAATGATTTCTTACTGTTTAGTGCAGAAGCGATCATGCTTTTTCACTTGCTGCCCCCAGGCTGTGGAATAGTTTATTTTCTTAAAATGAGATTCTTTCCTTCTTTCCATAAGGCTGACCCTTCTTTCCTATGCTCATGACTGCTCGAATTCTATCACTTTTTATGAGCCCATTTATTTGTTTGTTTATTTTTAAATAAAATAAATTGGGAAGCCAATAGCATCATAGAGATTGTGGCTCTGGTCTCATTGGCGGTGGGCTAGCAATATAGAGTAATATATAGAACACCTATACAACATATACTGCAATATATAGTTCCACCTGAGCACCATTTTGACTTATACATGGAAAAAAAGAGTTTTTTTAGATTTAATTTTTAGAATAAAACAAAACTGATATATAATTGTGTTATGCTTCGTCTTTACCTTCCCTCCGACACATGTACAGTATTCGCACATCCTTTCACCTGGGTATGGAGAGTCACACTCTGATCAGCACTATTCCTTGACTCCTGTGCAGTTGCAACAACCGGGAAGCAGAGGTCATTGTTTGCTATACAGCTTTTCCTAAGCTTTGTGTTTTTGTGTTTTGCAATTTGTTTGGTGCTTTCTTATGACTTTTATATATTTTTTGATTTTTTAATATTTTTTTGAGACATGCTATAAAAATGTGATTGTTATTTATAAAAATGTGTTCATTCGGTTTACATGTTTTTCTATTTATATAAATTAATTGGGTGTGCTTTATTGCATTGACATACTATACAGAAAGAGGACAGCCACAGTTTGCATTGTTCTAAAACATCTGTTTAAATTAATTAACATGAACATATGTATTATGTTGAAAAATGTGTATGTTCATTATTTAAGCTGGTCTATGTGAGTAATACAGAATGTACATAATAAACTACATTTAATGTTGGTCATCTGAGCAGTGAAGTCATGTAGAAAATTCTTCATGACAGATCAGCTGTTTAAGCCGAGTGCAGGACAGAACAGGATTTTAGGAAAAATCTTACTGGTATTTTATATAGTCTGAGTGCCACTCCCAGAGGCATATGGTTTTATGTCTGTCTTGCAAATGATCTCTGAAGTTTGTGTTGGGGGTGGGTGTAGGTGGGTGGTTGGGAGTGTATAGTTTTCATGAACTGACTAAGTAGCATAACTGGCTGCAGACTTAAGGGAGGAAACCCCACGTCTACACCATGGTGTTATTTTTCATTTTGATAAATTGGAGCTGATGTCAGGGCTTCTCTTTGGTGTAAACGTAAGCTCGCTCATTTTGTTGGGCTCATCCGATTAAATCTTGGTTAATCTAGCGTTCAAAAAGACTTCTCGAATAATAGCTCTCACGGATTTCACCCCCCGTATGATTTGGACCGATCCACCTAGATTCCAATCGGGCCAGCGCTCATTACTGTATATTCAGAGCAGGCCACTGCAGTACACTCCCCCTGCGCTCAGTTCTGTAATTATACCCAAACCGCTGCAATTCGTTCAGTGATTTTTTTTTGCCATTTCTCTTTTGCACTGCCTTGTTTTTCCTACCAGCCAGCACGCTCACCAACCTCTGACCCTCATAAAAACAAGATAAAATGTTTGTTTTTCCAAGCGCGGTTACAGTGCTCAGCAGCACAGGGTAAACTTCAAATTAGAGGTGCCAGGAGAAAGTAGTGCCGCTGCAGCAGAAATCTGGTCCCAATCGGGCCCTGTTTGTTCTTGTCTTTTAGCATATATGGGTCTAAACGACTTTGCTTTGCTTTGCTTTGCTTTTTTACTGCCTACATAGGCAGCTTCTTAAGAAGGCAGGATTCTAATAAGACATCGACTTATGAATCAGGCTATTTGAACACACTAACGATGCACACAAGACACTTAATAACAGATTAACAAATCCATGATTCAAATCGATTTGACATGTATTATAAATCAAGATTTAATTTAAACAGCAGAGGGCACTATACGTTTCGCCTGATGTCACTGGTGCTAAACGCCTGGTGGCCAGGTTCAGGGATTGCCATCCAAATTTGGCTTAATTTGAAACTGTTGAGCATGGTTTGTACCTACCATTCATAATTTAGATCAATAAAAGACTATCACAAATACATTATTTTTTAAGAAGAGAAATACAACAAGGAAAATGTATTTCAATTTCATTTAGTGTGAAAATCGAGAATAATTTTGTTTCATGAACCCAGTATTGTTACATCGTTACTACTTAGCAATAAAAGCAGTTTTACTTACTGAGCTAACACTGTTAGCTTCATGCCATTCATACCAATTAGAGGAGATGGCACAACGACCCAGTAAGTAAAGTGACGTCTCTCTCCGTGTATCGAAAGCGGTTAAGTTGTTTGCAAATAAATGACCCTATTACACATGTATACCACTAGTGAGAATATTAAATAATTATTTTTGATATTAGAAATTAGAAGTGCCACTCTGAAGGCTGGGATTGCCTTCATTGCTAAGAAAGCATTTGATACTCCCTCATTATTCTGCTAAAATACTGGTTACATTTAAGATACCTTACTAGGCAGCATTTTAAGGTTTCTCAGAATTCAAACAGGCTTCGTTTTGGGAGTGGGTAGAATGACATGCAAGCTTAGAGGTTAGGACACTGGACTGAAATCAGAGAGTCATTGGTTGAAGCCCAACCACTGCAAGATTGCTGCTGTTTGGCTCTAGAAAAACCTTTTAAACTAGCTAGGCTACTTTTTAAGAGAATGTAGTTACCAAATCCAATAGACTGGGTCTTAATTGTTTTTATTTTTATTCTTTTCTGAATTTTGTTTTAGATCTGTACAGACTTTCTTGTTGATTGCTCCGAATTAGGAAACAGAGCTGGAAGCGTGTAATGCTGTAGAGACTCAGCCTTGGTGAAGTGCCTCTAATTTGCGCCAGTCTAAGCTGGGATTGGGGGAAACCACAGCACCTATGGCAGGGTTTATGTGGGGCTGGATGCCCTGTACAGTTTCCATGTCCAAACTGGCTGCCTGCCAGAGCGCATGCATCCATTTTATATACTGAGTGAGTGAGTGAGTGAGTGAGTGAAGGAGAGAGATGGAGTTTATTTTTAAAAGATGGCTGCAGGGGGAATAGCACAGCTGAATATTTGTTTTCCCTGTTTAGGTTTTAAATGAGTTTTCGGCTCGAGTTAGTCTCCATCCCATGTTGATGTTTTCAAGGTAAAGAGCCTGGACTTTGTCATCTTTTCTCTATTTATTATTTCTTTCCTTTGTTGTATTATTGATGGACGCTTGCATAATGAACTCTTAATGAGACTGCCAGAGCACTCAGCAATACTGGAAATACTGAAGTGACTCTATGAAAATAATGAATTTACGAAGAGAATGTTATTTACAACAAAGCTCGAAACCTTTACCCTTATTATGTACCCGACCAACACACAGCCAGTTTACATTTCTCAGTGTTTTATTTTTATCTTTCCATGCTTGTACGTTAGTAACTATGAATAATGGGAACTAGACCAAGAAACATCAGTTTGTACTGACAGAAATATCAATTTCCTTTCTGCCTGCAAAAAAATATCTCAGTTAAGAGACATGTTAGATGCAGAAGTTTAAATTTTCCATCATTTTAAGTTAGTGAATGTTAGTGTGTACTTGATTACTTACAGTTTGGCTGTTCAATCAATAAAAAATAAACAGTTGCTATATATTTATTCAACAATTAATAGTGTATTTTACTGTTACTTACTTCATATGTGTTTAATCACAGGGTGATAGCATTAAAGTAGAGATGTTACTATACATCACAGGACAGTTAATAAATGATTCAGAAATCCCTCGATTCAAAACAATTTGACATGTAAAATGAGTTAATATTCACTTTAAACAGCAGAGGGCACTGGTGCTATACACTGCGTCTGGTTGACATCACTGGTGCCATACGCTGTTTGCCAGGTTCAGGATTTTTCAGCCAAATTTGGTAAGTTGAGACAACCCACTATTGCTGGGTTCGAGAATTTTAATCCATATAAGACTTTTACATACAGACATGTAAGGATACATGGCATACATGGCTGTGTCTTGATTTTTTTAAAGAAAATAAAATTAAAGACAGAAAGTTTCATTTTCTTATTCCTCTTAAAAATAAAATGCTGCATTTGTTATTAGCTTCTATTTATCTAAATAACGAATGACTCTTTTTTCTGGTTGGTACAAACTCTGCAAAACAATTTAGCAATTTTGCAACTTGGTATTCAATAGGCAAAGTAAAAAGTGTCAGTGCCCTCTGCAGTTTAAAGTGAAAATTGATTCATTAAACATGAATACTGATTGAAATAATGCCTCATGTGAATCAATTCTTAATTGACTCGTGGTGCATCATTACATTCCTACTCATTTTACATTAAAGTTTATGTAAAAGTAGTTGGCCACATGGTACACATTTGCACAGTATATTTTAGATTTACCAGTGCTAGACGTAACCATCACAGAAACAAATGTGGTGTGCTTTTTAATGTGCGCTTTGTAGGTAAAAAAGAATGAAAAAACAACTTAAGGCCATTCCCTGTTAGAGGCACTGCTGTAATACCAAGGACACTATGACTACATTCAGCAAGACCTCAGGAATTTAAAGAGCAAAGCGCTGCGGGCTCAGATCCGAACAAGAAGGCGCTCTGATCTTTTAGCAAAGGATTGTGAAAAACAGGCCTCCAGTTTAGAGGTCCCTTTGGTCTCAGCCTTTCACTTTTATTCCACACAGTTTAATAATAAAAAATAATATATCGACATAGTTACATTTATCAAGGGCTAAAACAAACTGAGCTCGATCAGTCACATAAAACTGACACTATTTGTGCTCGCTCTGGCCTTGAGTGTTCACACGCCCCAAATATTTTGGTGGATTTACTACACCTGATTAAAATTATGTGGACACCCTAGCATTGCAACTATATTTTATTGAACACATTCAAAACCACAAGCAATGTTACAGTATTAGTTGAATCATCAGTCTTTATAATCAGACCGGATTATGTGGGTGGGTTCTTCAAATGCTGATGAGCAGATAGAGAGATGTCTGCGCAGAGTGCATGGGTGAAACAGTTAACGATAAGGGCTGTGTGCCAATTGGAGGACGTCTCTAATGTAATCTGTGATCCCCCAGCAACAGAAGAAGAAGGAGATGAAAAATGAGAGAAAAAATAGAAAAAAATATTTTGCACCAAACAAATCCAGCAAAACCAGCTTAATTAAGAAGTTTAGCATGTTTAGCTAAGTTAACCTCGTGACTGGTTGCTGGTTTTGTCCCTAATAATTATGTATTCTCTGATTTTGAGAGGCAGGATGCATTTCTGCTGACACCCAGCGTTTACATTTACATTTTCAGCATTTCTTACACAGTAAACAAACCCTTATTGTATTTTACATAGATCCAAGACTGTTCTTCTACAACCCTGCTTGAGAATTTTGTATGCTCTGTACCCTTGTCTCTGAACCTTTCTGTGTTAACCTAGTGGGTAGAGCTTTGGGCTGTTAATCTAAAGGTTTGAATTCTGACTCTCCCATGCAGACACTGTCGGGCTCTTGAGCGTGGCTCTTAACCCTCTCAGCACTAGAGGCAATGTACAGAAGCTGACTCTGCGCTCTGACCCCAGCTTCCAACAGAGCTTGGATATGCTGAAAAAGAGATTTCTGAAGATATCTATACAGGAGCAGACAAAGCATGGAATAAGTTTAAATATCTGGCATATTGAAAAGATGGCACTCTGTCACAGTGTTTATGGATATTTCATAGCTGTTTGATTTCATTCATGTTTGTAACATTGTCAAGATTTCAAGATGATGTGTTTTTTAGCCATGAGTTGCTGGTTTAACCATATTACTGCCCGGTTGCTACTTTTGGGTCCTCAAGCAAGGCTTTTAACCATCAGTTTTTATACTGTGTTTACTATAACAACTGTAAATTGCTTTGCATAAAAGCATTAGCTAAATGCAAAAAAATATACATCCCATGTAGGTTCAACAATGTAGACTGGGTTTTATATAAAATGGTTTCTAATTAAGGACCTGTTTGTGGCATGGTGGGCAAACTTAAGGACAAGGCAATGCCATAAAGAACTAACTCTATTCACCGGTTGAGAGCTTTCTCTCAACTTCTTTTCTTGACAGTAATAGCATTCCTGTGTACTTGTCCTGTCAAATCAGCTGCAGCTTTTTTCAAGCTATTTCTGTAATGGTCTATGTTTAGTTCAGACTCTTTATGAAGCCTTCTTGGAACTATGAAAAAAAAGTCAGTGTTCATTCTAGGAAAACAATGCAGTGTTTTGATTCACCAGTCATTTTTACATTTACATTTTGCATGACTTGCCCAAATTAATAAAGGCAAGTAATATTTTTTTGCAGAGAAATGTTTCGCTGCCTCATTAAGAATACTGTGTTCCACACCTCGCACATACGCAGGTGTACGGTACAATGAAATCCTTTCATCACATACCCTAGCTTTTTTCGAAGTTGGGGTCAGAGCATTGGGTCACCCGTTGTACAGAACCCCTGAAGCAAAGTGCATTTAGGACCATTCTCTAGGGCCCTAACATTGGCTGCATGGCAGAGCTGGGATTCAAACTCTCAACCTTTCACCTGATAGTCCAAAGCTCTAGGCTACCACTGCCCTTATGATGATAATATTAGCCTACAAGTGTACTGTAGAGTTATGGTCGAAGCCTAATAATTTGGTGCCACACTGGAACTGGACTCGCCCCTAAGCTGTCCAATATAAAGCAGTTCATAAAAATAAAATAATCTCTGGTAAAGAATAGCTTTAAAACAAGTTGGGACCAAGCTCACAATCTCAGTATTACATGGCACAACAATTTGTGTTGTATTCAAACTCATATGCTTTATGGTAGAGGTTTTCAATATTGTGTTAAAAAACAATACCTGGGACACCTTGACTCAAATAATGATAGTTTTCTTTTGCTTTCAACAAGGTTGACCAAAACTTTTGTGTTCTTGCTTATCTGAAAATCTTGGTATCTGACTGGTTGATGAAGTGGGTTTACTTCTGATAAACTGGAAGAAGTAGCTTCCTTACCTGGATGTGCTTCTGAAGGATCTGCATCTGAATCATTGATTGTTGATGCCCATTGACCATAACACTTTTGAGGTGGGCGAAAATATGTGGTTCCTTTTCAAAGCCACAATGTAGGCATTAGGTAGTTTAAAACAAATCCATATGACATCACAAGAAATCTCCTGTATTCTAAGAATATTGATTTTCCCATCCCTTTAACTCTAAAGAATTATTTTTACCCTTCTCAGTTAAATGCAGTGGGACCATCTCTGGGTTTTCTGAGTGCCCCAGGATGTAAACAACTGCTTTGTGGAGCTGCACATATATAATATCATTCTTAATACAGACTCCACTAGCCACTTCATCCTGGCCAGCCATCTGAAAAGACACTTTTACTTGCTTTATCATACCAAGGGGCAGTTTAGAGTTTCTTCATGTGTTTGAAAGGTGGAACAATCCACAGTATGGTTGAAACCTATGTGAAAAACAATCCTAGGTTCCTATGAGTCACATTAGGATCTACCAGATGCTCCATTGTTCCGTTTTAAATAACTGATAGAGATCAGTTATGTCAACAGTGCTATTATTGCATTAAAGTTCAATATAAAATCTATTGTGATGCCATAAATAGGATATTGAGATCAAATTCTTATATCAGCCTGCTATCATCTATTCATTCTCAATTATTCCATCCAGCAATTGACAGAGAGAGACCACTGCTTCACTAAGCTTTTTTAAAATATATATAATCGTGCTTCGGTGTATTTCTGTGTGAAATCTATACTTCGTCTTAATCCAGCAGCCATCTGGAATAGCATGTTAAATCAGACATCAAAGATTCCCTGGGCTGCTGTTTTGCCCAGAGAATGTAGTAAATGTTCTTTCTTTGGTGCTTTGCCTGCATTGCTTATGATTGTTTGAAGAGACAGGGAGAGAGAAATATATAGAAAAGAGAGAGAGAAAGAGAGAGATAGAGACTAGCTAAAGTGGTGTATGTTTGCTGTGGCCTGCGGGCAAGTGTGGGGTGATGCTTTCATGTGCCTGAAACACAGAATGAGACAAACACTGAAACATTTACCAGCTCTTTGTACATCTTGCCATTGTCATTTTGGCCAGTGTGTACAAGCATTACTGTAGAAATGAGAGACGAAGTGACAAATAGAGGAAAAATAGAACGAGAGAACGACATACTGACAGGTTTCAGCTCGTGAGTGAGTGATTGTGTGTGTGTGTGTGTGTGTGTGAGAGAGAGAGAGAGAGAGAGAGAGAGA
>JAYDZG010000043.1:9034496-9045949 GCA_034509265.1 Microcambeva bendego
GGTTGGATTCCCGGGTGGGGCGATCCAGGTCTTTTCTGTGCAGAGTTTGCATGTTTCCTCCGGGAACTCCGGTTTTCTCCCACAGTCCAAAGACAAGCTAACAGGATAAGGGAGCAATTACGATAAAGACAATGAACTGAATGATTAACAAGTGCTTAATATTTAAAAAGGGGCAACAGTAACAATAACACTTAAAAATAATAATAAAAATAAAATACATACTTTAAAAAGATCAAATAAATCCAATAAATAAATGAATAGACAATACAGAAGTATTGTATTTTAATAGCTAAATTGTGATGAAAGTTTATAAAGAGTTCTTATTTAATTGCTTATATGATGTAGAGCTGAGACATGTTCACCGTTACAATCATCGTCTCAGCTTCTTTTTCGGAGAACAACTCAGAGGGTTAGGCTAGGCATCACTTGATTTAAACAGATGTGATCTGTGATTGGCTTTTCATGGTTAACAATATGTTTTCACATGCATGAGCACAGGAAGCGCAAACCTGGGTTAAAGGTTAACTTCTGTTATGAGCCCCCAGCTGAATTTTTTCAGGTTTGCTTAGCAGAAACTTCATGAGGAACCCGGTGTACATTAAACCTTTTTTATAATTGGTCAAAGTGTGTGTGTGTGTGTGTGTGTGTGTTTGCTGCTGCTGTTAAAACTTTGTACCTAAGCTCTAACTGCACTGTAAACAACTCCAGGTCCCTCCTGGCCACTTTTTATGGATATGTAACCCTGGGTTACTGGTTCGTTCCTATGGCAACGTCCATCAGAAATGCATTTGTGGATCCAAATTCTATGAGCAATGACCTGTGCTTTTGTTTGTATGTCTGTGTGTGTGTGTGTGTGTGTGTGTGTGTGTGTGTGTGTGTGTGTGTGTGTGTTGGAGGGGGGAGCTCTTCAGAAACAGCAGTATTGAATTGCAGGTGCACTGTTTAGTAACCCCCCTCCTTCCACACCCGCTCCCTCGTTCTCTGTGTTATCTTAATTAGAACCCGCTGACACAAACACACACACACTCACACACACACACACACACACACACATTTAAACTCACTAACACACACTAACACACTGTGAGCAGCTGAAATGCAATTTTCTTCATTTGCATAATGAGGATTCTCAGAGCCTGGGAAAAAAGATGGGAAGAGAAAAGGAGAGAGAGAGAATGAGCGAGTGAGAGAGTGATTGACTAAGTGAATGAATGAGTGAGTGAGAGGGATAAAAAAGGACTTTCAGTTGCAGATGTTTTGGTGCATCAATAGACTCTTAAATGTCTTTTTGCTGATCCCATTTCACAGGTTTTAAGGACCTAGGTTTGATTTACACCTCTGGTCACACTGTCCATAAGGACTTTTGCATGTTCCTCTTGTGGCTGTGTTGAATTGGCTGCTTTAAATTGCTTGTGTGTGTGTGTGTGTGAGTGTGTGTGTGTGTGTGTGTGTGTGTGTGACCGAGTGAATGCCTGGCTGTGTTGCCCTGCAGTAAATTGGATGCCCTATCCAGAATGTATTTCTCTGTGTGTGTGTGTGTGTGTGTGTGTGTGCAGGCTGAGTCATGCTTCCACAAGAAAAGGTGGACAGCCATCACAATATTCAAACCTGTCATCGTTTCTGTGTTTATTTCACTATATAAATAAGGGGAATACACCAATCAGGCATAACATTATGACCACCTGTCTAATAAGGTCTTCATCCACCTTTTGCTGCCTAAACAGCCCTGAAACTATGATGCACTGTGTATTATAACACACTTTTCTCAGAACCTATAGTAGCTCATCTGTTGGCTGAGACCACACGACCCATGTGCATCAAAGAGCCTTGGTCACCCATGACCCTGTTGCCGGTTTACCACTGTTCCCTCCTTGGAGCACTCTTGATAGATACTGATAACTGCAGACCGGGAACCACTCACAACACGTCACCTGTCAGTGGTCAAAATGATTTGCCTGGTTGGTGTATATATTTCATTGTTCGAGTTCATATAGCACTTTTGAAACAGAGATGTTAAGCAAAAGTGCTTCACAAAAACATAAGATATGTAAAGCAAGTGCATTAAAAAGAGAGACTTTAGAAACACACCCACTACAAGAAAAGACACATTCCATTTAAAATAACACAAAAGAACACACTAGTCTCAGCTATTATCAAAATCCAAACAATAAAACTAGGGATTTAGTTTAGATTTAAACCAAGAAGATGCAGCCCTAATATCCACTGGCAAACTGTTCCATAATCTTTGGGCCACAATTAAAAAGTCCCGGTCTCCTTTCTGCTTGAGTCTGGATCGTGGAACAATGAGACAATGAACGTAAGGTTCACGAGGCCTCTCAGTGACAGAGCAGTTCTTTAATGTATGAAGTTGCCAGACCATTTAGTTCTGTAATATCAATTTAACTTCATCGAGCTCAGTTACATGAAATGTTGCATTTACATTTATATTAAATAGTCAATCAGAGCAAACAAAGATTAAGGGCCCTGTGCAAGGGTCCAACAACAGCAACCTGTGGTTAGGGCTTTAATCAGTAACCTTCGATTACTAATCTAATACCTTAACTACTAAGCTATGACACTTGTTGCTAGGGCTATACATGCTTTACACATTGTGGTTACATTCATGGCAGGACAGATCGTTACTGGTTACACAAGATTCATCAGGTCACCAGGATGCACATCTTGGACTGTGGGAGGAAACCAGAACTCCAGACACAGATGGGACATACTAACTCCACACAGAAAGGACGTGGACCGCTTCATTTTGCTGTGAAGGAACTCTTTAAGGGTTTCTACATTTCTTTAGTTTGTCTGTTTTTCCTTGGCTTGTGTAAAGTACATGATTTGATGAAAAGCAATTTGCATGCTGCTTTCTCCGCTGGATGTTGTTGACCTTTAAAACAGAGCAATCTGTGAAATGTCTGTGTTTGAGAACCAAACAGTTAGAAAACAATTAAAAACCTGTAAATTAAATGCTGTATGGGAAAATTTTAAGGCAGCAAATGAAAAATTAAAATAAAATAATTTAAGTTTTGAAACATTTGAAACATGCCAGTGAATTGAAAGACAACAATTTTTTTTTACTGCTTTAGCATTGTTTCTGATAATAATAAAACCCTCTAAGACTAAAAATGTCATTTAGTGCATTTTTGTTATAAATTCTAGAATAAAATATACAATAAATTCTAAACACTTACCTTTATTTTATAGTAAGAAAAGTATTTTATTTAATGATAATGTTGCTGTCCTGGTTTTTCACATGCATATGATTAACTTATTAACAGTAGAAAGTAACAATCACAAAATCTTTTAGTGGTTGAAGCACATTGATGACACATTTACATCATTAATCATCACACACTTATCTTCCCTGCATGAGAGCAAACAAACTGCTTTTATATGTTAAAAGTATCTGGATTGGGATCGGCGATACTGGCCTTGTATGTACTTCTGATAGAGATCAAAATTTGTAGTAAATTATTTTAGTGCAATTCCTGAACTAAATTCCAATTTCATTAACTCATATTATTAACATTAGTCTGATTTGCGTTATCAGAAAACGCTTTTCAGATGAGTAGCTAACTGTTGAAATGCCACATTTAAACACACTCATCATGTGCAATATTCATTAACATAGTGCGCACACACACACACACTAATACACTCGCTCTTACACACACCTTAATGAGTATCGCAGTATTAGAGCTAGATCTGATAGCACTAAGTGCATCTTGTCCCCGCAGCGTCCCTCCAGCCGGGACTCTGAATATAGAATAATTCCGCTGGCCTCGCTGCCTTTCAGACCATAATTGCAACTTAATCTCTGGCCCTGTGCAATTTGCATGGTAATAATATCCAATATTCAAAATGTAATAATGCTCTTGTGGTCGAGGCCTTGCATTTGCATTCGAGCTCGAGAGCTCCACTGCGACTCTTTGAAGCAGATATCTCTCTATTTCTCTCTCTTTCAGTGGTGCGTATATTCTCCGTATTTAGTTGTATGTAAATAGATTTACTGTATTTATTAAGGAAATATTGAGAAAGGATTACATATCTACTTTGGTCCTGTCGTCGCAGTGTGAGCTGCTTGGCCCTTTTGTGGAATTTTGCTTAACATATTAACATTTTTAATTAACATCCTTGACTAATGGGCCTCCCTAGCTATGAAGGAATTAGAATACAGGAGTAACTAGATTGGTTTGGATGATTTTATTCATTTGCATGGTTGGTAGGGATGTAACGATACGCTCTGCTCATGCTGTGATACGATTGATGATACGATTATTCCAGATTTTTTAAGCTAAATGAAACTGAAGACACATTATGATAAAGTTTCCTTTTATTATTTCTCTTAAAATAAAATCAAACACTGTATCCATGTCTAAATAATGAATGTCATTTTATTTTAAGGTACAATATAAATAAAGAAAACTGCATATTTCACTTGTTTGTTCAAAAATGTCAAATGTTAAAACAAATCCCACATGAACTCAATCAATGAGCAAAACAAATAAAGAAAGTACCCTCACATAAAAATTGTGTACCTTGCAACCCGACAAGTGTCGTCAACCAGGTGAGGTAAATAGTGACAGTGCCCTCCGTAAATTGAATACTGATAACTGAACTACTGATTAACGATCAATACGAAACGTGGCACATGTGCAGCATTTCTTTCTGTCTTGTGGTGCATCGTTACATCCGTAATGGTTGGCCATTGTGATATGTAGGGGATTTTTTTTATACATGTAAGTTCCTAATACAGATGTTCTTAACCAAGTGGGCAGTGACACTTATGGGGCCTCGGTGAACCTCAGTGAGTAAGTAATTTGCAACACAGGGGGATCTTTAGGAATAAAAAATGGTTGAGAATCGCTAGGTACCATTCTACCAATGCTAATTGGCAAATGCCACTACTTCTTTGACTGAAAGAAGAAATGTAAATCCCAGCTCGTTTGGAGGCTGGGGTAAGCCATTGTACGGCATCCCTGAAGCAGACAAGGTTAAGAGCCTTGGTCAAGTGCCCATTAGTGGATGCATGGCAGAGCTGGGATTTTAATTCCCAACCTTTCAATTGATAGCCTAAACTACCCCACTGCCTTTAGCACAGGGTGTTGTCCTCTACACCAACCTTGTTAAACCAGGTCTTGTTAGCCTGGCTACACAGGGGTACAGTCAAACTACAGCCTGATAGGACCCCCCCTTATCTGAATAAAAACTCAGAGGGGTCATACAGTGAATGTATACTGAAGTACACGACCTTGACTGTATGTAAACCAGTATGGGTGAAGTACCTGCGTGGGAGGTGCAACTTTCAGGTGAAGGGCTTATTTACACATCTCGTGGTTTTCAAAAGGTGCAGAAAAACACGTATTGTCTAATTTTAGCAACATGTGAAAGAGATACAGTCAGATTATTCATAAATATACAGACAGTGGCTAACTTGTTGAACCACAGCTTACTGTAAGCATTGTGCGAAGCATGGTGAGAATGCTGGTAAATGCACTTATGTTCAATCTACATTCTATTCATGTTATTTATGAATTGTATTCATTTGATTTATTCTGTCCTGATTTTGCGTACTCAGTCATTCGCTGCTGGGGGTTTACTGGCCTGCTCCACACCCTATCTGACACTCACCCAGTCCCTCGACCCCTTCTTTTATGCCTGTGCTTAGGTAGATTCACAAAGGTGGCTCTTAACAGGTACCAGGGTCGTGGACTGGTACCGGTTCGTAAGCTATTTATTACCGATCACAGAAAGAATGAATAATTAGAGATGACTATGAATTATGAATTAAATTTCATGTGTTATGGTTTTATTGTCACTCCTAGGTGGCACCAGCATCTAGTTTTCACGTTAAATTCACTCTTCTTGTATGAAACCGGTCTATGGTGCAAAAAAGCTTGGGGACAGCTGCTCTAAATGATGCCCAGCTGACTGGTAGCCGAACCCGAGATTTTAAAAAAGTGTTTTTTAAAGGTACGTTTTTATATCAAAACTGGAAGCATTGAGATCATTTTGGAGAGAATTTCATTAAAATAATGCATTCTGCCTCCTGAAGTTCGTACAGTCATTATTTTTGACATTTGGTTTTAAAGTCGTTTCCTTGTCTGCGGTTCCTAATTATCGTTGAGTGTTCCTAATTGTAGCTGCTGAATTTCTGAGCCAACAGAATCTTTAGCCAACAAAATCGGCTGCCACAGGATTAAAAAATAAATGCTTGTTAAAATTGGGACATTAATAATTTCTCTTTCTAACCAGTGGACTCGGCTATTTCAACAACATCCTTTGCTTGGGGTTGTTTAAAGCCAAGCTAACAGTCATGGAATCCTTTGTAGTTTCATAGATTTCTGCCTGGCTTGATTAGCCCTGGTCAAGAGTGCCATAGACAGAGTGCCAGGCCAGCAGAGGGCAGACACACAAAAACATTCATACCGTAAAATACACACATTAAGGGGCAATTTGGTGTATCTAACTTACCTGAAAACCAGAGCAAACATACACAATATCTAAGTGACCATGCAAACTATAGACAGAAAGGACCCAGACCACTGTGTCTGGTAATTGAACACATGACCTTCTTGCTATACCCACCGAGCCATCATGATGAAGTGAGTTCCTTTAGATTTTTTTTAGAGATTTTTTAGGGTAGGATGAATTTAGGACCAAACAGTTTGAGTCAGCACCTTTTTATATATAGCACATTTGCTGTACAAATTAAGTTTAAGATGATAACAGACAAACAGATCACAAAAAATCTAATAAATGACTCAAATTCCTTCAAAAATAAGTATGTTTTTTTTTTTTTTTGACTTAAAATGAGTACGTGTAGAGGATTTATTTTATATTGGTTAATAGACATGGGGCAGGTACAGAAAAGGCCCGATCACCATTGGACCTCGTCCCTGAGCCTGAAACTACAAAAAGTAACAGGTTAGAGAATCTGGGTGATTGTGAGGTGGAATGAGGGTGAAGTAGGTTGGAAATATAACTGTGGAAAACCCTTTCTTGTTTAATGCATTTATATACACATTATTACCTGAACCTTTATTTGATTAGATGGTGTATTGCAAGTCCATTTGGACAAATGCCTTGAATTATGTAAAATAGTTTGATAATATTGTATTTATAAAATATCTGCAACACAAGAATTTGAAAAGAACTTGAGCGATTATTTTACATTTACTGTATTTAGTAGACGCCTTTATCCAAAGCAACTTACATTAGTTACATTATGCAGTTTGAGCAATGAGGGTTAAGGGTCTTGCTCAAGGGCCCAACAACAGCAACCTAAAAGTAGTGAGATTAAAACTGGCATCCTTGGGATTACTAGTCCTGTAACCTAACCACTAGGCTTCGACTGGCCTACATTATACTTATTAGACTACATTATACTGGCCTACATAATACTCGATTATACTTATAGCAACTTTAAAATGATTGCACATTTTGGGGAAGGGCGGTTGTATGTAGCTAAAAATAGAAGAAGAAAAAACAGCACGGAAATAAAAAAGAAGTCAGTGTTATACATCTACAGCCAACGCACTGATGGATTTGTGAAGAGGAAAGTGGTTTATCAGGATAAAAGAAGACTGAAAGCAAGAGCGAGTGCAAAAGAGAGCGAGAGAGAAAAAGATTGGAACTGGCAGACTTGAGGAACTAATTAGTTGTTGCCACAAGCATCTGTTAATCTTTTACACTTCAATCTTTCTGTAGCTGGCCAAATAGAAAAGAAATAGGGATGAAACGCCTCTGTGCAGTGTGTGTGTATGTGTGTGTGTGTGTGTGTGTTTGGCACAGAGATGTTTGTGAATCATTAGATGTTGGATTGCTCTGCGTCCGAACCAAGCCTGCCAACCCTCCCGCTTGTGTTTTACCAACCCGTCCTCACACATGCGGTCGAATTGAGGGGATCCCTTTACTCAGGTCATCACCTCCCGTTCACCTCGAACCCAGTACACAAAATCTATAGCGAGAAAAATAATTCTACATTGATGGCTGGTTTGAGTGAGTGTGTGTGTGTGTGTGTCCACCGGGAAGGATAGTTTCCTCATTACAGGTGCAATCACAGTCTTCGCTAAATAGTCAAAGAAGCCAGCTCAGACATGGTGGCTAATAGAATTACTCTTTGTATGTGATATCACAGTGTGGGAACACGTCTCTGACAGGTGAAAAAAAAAAGATTGGCAAGGGTCATAGTTGTACCTGCAACAATGGAGGAAAATTTTCACCTAAAAACTGGATCTTACAAAATCCAAAATAGTAAAATAATAACAGCAATAATTGGAATATCATAATCAAAATAGCACTACTACTACTACTACTACTATTAATACTACTACTACTACTAATAATAATAATAGCAAGAACAACAACAACAACAACTACAACAACAATAACAACAACAATAATAATAATAATAGCAAGAACAACAACAACACCAACAATAATAATAATAATACTAGCAAGGACAACAACAACACCACCAACAACAACAATAATAATAATAATAATAATAATAATAATAATAATAATAATAAAACTTTTATTGGTCAGTGTTTGAAACACAGCTCTGCACAGATCTGTTCTCTAACTTTTCCTGTCAGCTGTCCTGCAGCTTGAGGTTTCTCCGCCCACTGTCCCACATGGTGCTCTATCAGATGAATCCAAAAGACTTTTGAACCAAACCGTCCCATTAAAACTGATTGTTACATTTTGTGCTGACTGGACATAACACTGAATTGTCCCTGTTCCCTTTTTCCCTCTGCCTCTCTTTTTTACATGCCACTCTACCTGGCTTTCTCTTCCCCCTCTTTTTTGCCATTTCACTTCGCCTCTTGCTATACCACCATTCATCCCTCTGTCTGTGCCTGTCTTTGTCTGTCTCTCCTCTACAGAACAGATACAGTGTAGGAGATCGTGCTAGACTGTACAACGCTTTGCCCGTGAGGCCCAACCCTGACGGGAAAAGACTGCCCTCAACGGGGGTGAGACCCTTCACCTTTCTTCTTATATTCGTTCTCTCTCTTTGTCAGCTCTTGCACTTTGACTTTCTTGCTCTGTTGTGAACCCCGTGTAGATGGTAAGCTCACTCTCTCTCTCTGGTGGTTTTGTGGTTAGAAAGCTGCCAGGCACAACTGGTCATGTGATTGACTGACAGCAACTGGCAGAAGCGTCCCCATATGAGGTCACACTTTACAACATGAACAGAAACATACGACTACCCATTTAATGCTGTCAAAACAGCTCATGTCCCGAAGACACAGACCCCAGAAGACATTTGAATAGCTTCTTTGACTTGTGAATGTGACAATTGGTACATCATTTTTCAACTGCTCCAAGGTCCAGTTGCATGATGTAGGGGAATAAGAATTAGCCTTTATCCAACTTACAATTGTTTAGAGCCATGCTCAAGGGCTCATCAGCAAAAGCATGGCTTGAACCAGCAACCTTTTGATTACCAGGCCAGTACTTTAACCACTAAGTTAATTCCCAACATTAAGCTATAACTACCCAACTGCCCTACTGTTTGATGCTGTGTGTACCTTTACTGTAACACGATCTGCAATCAGAGCCACTCTAGATCTTTTGTTAGTCCATACCAGATGTCCTCTGGCGTTAATGAACCTCTTCCAGCCATGCCAGTAGCTACAGATGCAAATTTAGATTCAATATGTAAATAAATCATTGCTACAAATCCCTTTCAAAATTTTGTAAAACATGTGACCAACACAAACCTTTTTTTTAACATATAATGAGTTAATATATTACCAGATAATACACTTAATTATCAATGACACTTTAGAGTCATATTATTATGACCACCAGTGAATATCCAGAGTGGTGTCGGCAGCACTGATAGCAGCTAGATGGACTTTGAGACCCTGGTCACAGGGAGTCACATGTATCTGGGACCATGCTGACTGTAGTGAATATTACAAGTAGTGAGGGGGAATCCATAGAGCCAACACAACACTCAATGTGGTCCCACAGATTCTCAATTAGTTTAAGTTTGGGAAATAAGGGGGTCACGGTAGTAGTTGGAAGTCACAGTAATGCTCTTTTAACTAACGTTGGACATTTCTAGCAGTGTGACGATCATCATTGATGGGAGTACATAATCTGAAAGTATAGATTCTTACCTAAACCAGTTGACATTGCCTTTTACTTCTTATACACACACCAAGCCAGCTCATGAAATGTGACTTCCTTCATGAGCTATGCGCTACAGATGTAGAAAGTAAGTATTGGTCATAATAATGAGACTCAATAGGGAATGATTTAATATTATAAATGGTACGACTGGTAAGCTGTCGTGTGTCTTTCATGGCAACATTGAGATCTCATCTGTGAGCATTTCTCATCAGAGCCTTTCATTCATTTTCCTTTCGAAAACATCAGGCATTAGGTTGATTGGTTATTAAACAGACCAATGAAATATGTGTTTTATTTTCCTTTTCTTAAAGCAATTTGCTTAACTGAAACCTCATGACAGGGCCAGATCTGTCATGTTTCGGTTTCCCGTACCTCTTAAAGCTGAATTATTATAGTTTCAGTACGCAGAGATCGCCACCCCCTTCCCACCAGGAAATTTGACATCGTAGGAGGGTTCATTTTTTCGTAATTATATAAAAAATATCTAGTATTGATATTTCCGACATGTTTCTAAATCATTTATCAGCCAGAGAGTGCTAACAGGGCACTTCCACTTCTACTAAATCCAGCGCCCACACTACAGGCTATCAGTCATATGTTATCTTTAGCCAATATTGGACGCACGGCATGTCGGAGGGATGAGCCGACACAGATCATTTCAAGGAGCATGAGAAAGAAGAAAGAGGAATCTGAATTGTTAAGTGTAGAAGAACACCTACCAGGCATAAAATTATGACCACTGAAATGTACCATAAAAAATAACTCTCTTTATCACGACACCTGTTAGTGGGTGGGATATCAGGAAGATGGTCATAATGTTACACCGGATCTGTGTATGGTTACGGAAAGAGACACATTTTTTCTACTCAATTACATTGATGTTAATTTAAGCTAAATTTTCTTTTCTTTCATTCTTTATCTTAGCCTCGGAGGAACAATCTAAATAAAGTTTCCGGCATGTGCATTTCCATATGAATGGCTTTTTAAAATCATCTCTTTTTATCAAACATCTCTCTTCCTTCGTTTAAGAAGTTTAACCAAAGCGTCACATGGTTGAGCATTGAGCAACCACTTAAGCAGTTTTTGAAGGAAATGTGTCGTTTTTTTTGTTGTTTTGTTTTTCCACCCACTGCTCAGTGTCAGGTGTTGTGGTGGAGTGGAGGGGAGATGAAGGGGAGGAGGTTAAGCTTTAAGGTCTTTGTTCTGTATCTGTACATCACTCCACATCGGCTTCAGTTAAAAATGGGTTCCGCTGAACATCCGCTCCTGTGCCAAAATAACCTTCTCCTGCACGCAGA
>JAYDZG010000043.1:9084524-9104319 GCA_034509265.1 Microcambeva bendego
AAAGCTCTACCCACTAGGCTAACAACAGTAATAAATCTGAAATAGTGTTACAATTGCAAACAAAATTTCAATATCTAATCTTCCAGTCATTAAAATAGACATTTTAAGGACCAAATACAGTTTGGTTTGAATCCATGTATTATCATTTAGAACCGTCAAGCAGCATCCAACTTGAGGGGCATACACCCAATTTAATACTTAACCATATAAAAAGTCTCAAATCAGATTGCACTTTATTGTCAATAATGTGATTGAGAGTAACCGCACAACAAAGTTGTGTATTTACCTTCATTCTGTACAATTTAGAATGAAGCTGGATTTTTTTTGTCTCTAGCCATACTGTAGGTGTTAATTAACCGTAGGTGTTAATTAACTGTAGGTGTTAATTAAACACTGGGGATTTAATGTTTATGTGTTTCAGTAACATTGCTCTTTGGCCAACAAAACTAAATTCTATAGCCTAACTAATACAACTAAATTCTATAGGCTAACTAATAAAACTAAATTCTATAGCCTAACTAATACAACTAAATTCTATAGCCTAACTAATACAACTAAATTCTATAGCCTAACTAATAAAACTAAATTGGAAAACATTTGCATTTTTATCCAATTAAATCATTACTGAACCTAGTTTACTATTTTAAACTTCACTCTACAGTTTACGGAATTTTATGCATCATTAATAACGTATAATTATAATTTCCATATTTTGAAATATAAAAAGAAGGTCAAATATTTGTAATAATTTATAAATACATGAGAGAATTCAGTGAAAGAGAAAAAAACTTGGCATGCTTTGCATTACTTTCTTTTATTTTTTGCATATATGAGGTCAGAATAAAAGTGATCCCTCTATGTGTACATTTGTGGTACTTTTTGGCCAAATAACAAAGCTTAGCTAAGCTCACCAATTTTGTTATTACAGTTTCTAAATTAAATTAGAAGTCAATTAGATGTAACCCTATTCCTACCATGTCCCATTCAATAAAGGTGTGACATGTACATGCCTATCTTCTATATAAGATGCAATTTACAAACATCCATGTAGGCAAATAGAGATAGGTTGTTATAAGGCAGAAGTAGACAGCTAGATAAATGTAACTAAAAGTAGAATTTAATAGTTTGTGGGTTATTAAAATGCTGATTATGAAAGTAAAGGTTAGGGTGACATTTTCAGCTGAGTCATTTTGAGATGCATATGTGTACTGGGCCCATTTAAACCAGGCAGCGTTTTTACAAATGTTTTAAATTCCATTTTACTGCACTGCAGGTAAAAACTGCTATAAAAGCTTAGCTAAACATACTGTTAGTCTGGATTATTGCCTGTATGATAAAGTGTGCTGTTTTCAATCAATGTAATGTTGTTCGTGTTCTCCTAACATGCCATGTATAAAAGTGAAGTGCCATTTGAGGATTTTTACTAAAGAGATCGATTTAGTTCAGAAGTGGGTAGTAATGTGACATTTGCTCAGCTACTTTATTTTTTTTCTTTTGTTTGTTCTTGCTGGGGTATTCTTTATTGGGTGTATGTTTAATCCTTTATAAAGGTATTTGTTAGTTAAAAGATTTACTTGTACTTTATTGGCTCTTAAGTTAAACTCATTTTGTGCTTTCTTTATGCTGTCTGTCGGCTACTCCCATCAGGGGTCGCCACAGCGGATCGTGGGCCACATTATTGATCTGGCCTGGTCTTTACGCTGGATGCCCTTTCGTACCCGCCTATTTTTAAAAAATACACACTTAACACAGTTCCTGACTGCATCAAGGAACTTAGCCTGAAACTAACAAAATTTGACCGGCATGGCCGACAGTTCTCTGAGTTCGGGCTCATCTCAGATGGATTGAAACCGAAAGTATTTAATGGCATCATTTTAAGCCCCACACTAGAATATTTTGACTTTGGGTATGACCCTGTTCTGATTTCTGCCCCCTTGCCCTGAATACTGACCAGCTCTCCAGTCATTGCTGTTATTATTTTCATGACCTGATGCTCTCCCCAGCAAGCTTAGAATGCCTTCATATGTATGTATAGACAAATGCTCAGAACTCTTAACTTGTGGACAGTGTTGGGTAGGGGAATCATATTTTGGTTTTCAAAAAGTGAACACTAGTGGCAGAAAATGTACACCTGCATTTAAACAGCTTGGTTCCAGCGAGGGTAGGGATGGGGTCTTGGATGAGCAAAGTATTTTCATTTAATTTGTGGCACCATGAAAAACCATGGTCACTCTAGTTTAGGGGTTTCTCTGAATTTAGCACTTTAGAGCAAGGCCATAATCAGCTTAACTTCATATTGGATTTCTGTCATTCTACTCTTTCATGAAGCCCCACTTTACAGAGTGCCTGATCTATATTTCTTCTGTGGACTTATATCTAAGCTGTGGATCACACCAGCTCCTTCAGGCTCTAGTTTGCTTCTCTGACGAATGTTTTCCCTTACCTTAGTCACTGAATTTTTTTGGATGCCCTCCTTTAGGCATGATTTTTTTCCATCGGTTTTTCATTAAAATAAGCAGGAACATGGACTCACGTCTGACCACAGCAAACATTTTTGCTGTCTTTCAATCCATCTGAGATGAGCCTGGGCTTAGAGAACTCTCGGGCATTTCCATGTACAATTTATATTTGCGTTCTCTTCACATAACAGAGTTTCAGGCTAAGTTCCTTGATGCAGTGATGGACTGTGTTCAGTGTCTATGTTTTGTAGTGCCAGATAAACAGACGGGTTGTGTCAGGAAGGATATTCAGCTTAAAGACCATGCCAGATTAATAGTCAATAAAGTTTAGCATAGCATGTTTTTAACTGTTTTAACTCTCTCATAGTAACATTATGCATCTTCAACACTGAATTATTTCCAATTTTCCCCGACTGCTGCTTCTGTGCTGTAGCCTACAGTACAGTTTTGTTGTTAGCATATGTTGCTATATGCTGCAAATACCTGTCAGACTTGTCCTGCAAATATGACTTTTTTGATGCTTAAAACAGTTCCCATGTCCAAACAGTATTGCTTCATAATCCAGAGCTCAGTTGTTATAGATCATAGACGTGAGAAATCTCGGGAGGACGCAACGAGGGACTCTCTTCACACAATGCCCCTCAATGTTTACAACAGACAATTAAGTTTCCTTCCAACAATTATGAGGGAAATTGAATCTCAGGAAATGTTCGTTTTCACATCCATTAGACCAAACAATAACAGGGAGGCCCCGAAGCTTTACAAAGACATCTGTCTTCAAAGCAACCATTTAGAAAATTAATATCCAAACCCCGGCAGGAAAATCTCGCCAATGAGCAAATCGCATTGCTGCCAGTGGCATATTTTCCACTCACTGTAAACTTGGGCTTGAGAAACAAAGGTATTGCTTGGAAAAAAAGTGGCCAATCAATGGCGTTGACAATCCTTTTAAAAATAACCATGTCTTTTCTTAGCTTCATTGCATAAATTGTTGTAATAGGGCTAAATATAGAAGACTCCTTTTTTAAATGTATGGATTTTACCTAAACCTCAAGACTGTGTTTCTATGTTATCCTATACTATAGTACATATATTTTTTTAATTCTCCTCCTATGAGTTCAATACAATTTTTTCAAATATGTTGTAAATATGTAAATACTGTATAAAGAGATACTTGTGGAAGCTTCAGTTTAATTTGGGCAGTTATTCTGCAATCTCATAAGCACATTTAAAAATAATTTAATGGAAACATTCAGTTTAAGGGTACAAATCTTGAGGATGTTTTTTGAAGATTTCGAGTTTATGGGATGTTTAGTTGCAAGGAACCACTGCATATTCAATAAAAAGTGAGTCCTATAGCGTAAATGACTACACACTGTGTGTGCAATGTTGTCATGTTGCATTTAAATCTGTAGCTCATCTTTTTTATTTTTCTTGTAGTTGTAAAAAACATTCTCTTCTACTGTCAACTTCTAAGTCAATTTTCCAATGTAATTTTAAAATCTTATCTTAGAAAAACATTTTCTCCTTTGGAGATTAAATCTATATTCTATTAAAAACATTTTGAATCTTTTCGTGCTTCTTGTGTAGAATTTGGTTTTTAATAATTTATCACAAGGATGGAAACGTTGGAGCTCACACCACTAATTTTCAAGTGTTTAAATCAAGACTTTCAATATCAAACCGATTTTCAGCCAATTTGTGAGTCTTTCACCTGATGTTTTTTTTTTAATTCTTCCCTGCAACTATAACACACTTATATTTATTTATACATATTTTAATGACATGAATAATTCCAGACCGAAAATGCTTTTTAACATTAGACTCATATGCATTCTGAACCCTTTAAGAGTCGACATCTAGTTCTTTCCATGGACATTCATCCCCAGTGTCATTGCTGGGTGGAAAGTCCTTTAGCCTTAATGCCCTCTAATAAGTGATTACAGTAAGTGCTAACAAGTTTCAGGTCATTCTTCTTGCTCAAAAGCTTCTAGTGCTTTTGAATTGTCTTCAGGAATTATGTTCTACGAAAGCTCCTTTCACCTATTGCTCTTTTGGTGCAATAAAATGATAACTCTCGTTTTTTTTTGACAACTCCTTCGTTTTCACCATGATTGCAACACATTTGATTCTTTGGTAATGTGCAGATAACCCATCACAGCTGCAACTTAGCTCATACAGACGGTTTTAAGATGAACTCAAACATTAAAGTCTGGGCATACAAGATTGAGTACCATCAGGATTGTGTCTGGTTCATATACTTTTGATGTTTTTGAATAAGATGAATTCCTTTATTCATCATGTATACATACACTATATATGTGTACAGTATAATTACATTATTTTTCTAGGGTCTCTCTGAGGTCATAGAGCAGGGTTAGACATTGTACAGTGTTCTTGGAAAATACAAGGTTAAGCTCCTTGAACAAGTCTCCAACATTGGCTGGATTTGAACCGACAATCTTCCAGTTTCTACTCAATAAATGACCACAAGTACTACTGGTTACTAATAAAAAAGAAAGAAAAAAATGTGTACTACTGGTTCAACAGCACCATGGTCAAAATATTTCCTGTTACTTTCCAGCCTTGGGGAAAGGTGAATTATTGTGACAGCATAGAAATAGAGGTCTTTTATTTAAGTAATACACACTAGTGAGGTGAGGACTCTGGATCCTTGTCTCTGTCCTCTTCTTCAAGCACAGATTTGCTAAAAGTATTTGTTTGCAAGATAAATGGCTGTCGGGTGAGGAAAGATGACAGGCAACACAAAGATGATATTGAATTGATTTCTGAAATGTTGCAGAACTGACTGTTTGATGTATACAGGCAGACATGAATCATAAAAATTCTATTAAAAAAGCTCTTGAATGGTTGACAGCAGAATATTATTTCTGATGATTAATTTGACTCAGTCATTATGGAAGGGGCTCCAGTCAGATCGCCTCCCACAAAATTGCTTTTCATTCCCCCTTGAATACCCCTGCTGTTTCTCTCTCTCACTCCCGCTCTTTCTCTGGCTTTTAGTTGTTTCAAAATTCTTCTTTTTTGGTAGAATGCAGAGTCATAGTTTTCATCTGCCAAATCCAGATGTAAATTAATGTGGTGGATCAGCGGGATATTCAGAGCTGTGTGTTAGTATGTAAAAGGACATTATAGGAAATTATTATTTCGTCTATAGAAGGGGTAATGCGCTGATACAGTAGTACAATGATTACATATGAGCATAATTCTATGGGTCTATGGAGCCATTTTTAAGCAAAATCAGGCATACTAATTACTAATCAGAGCTTTTTCTGATAAGCATCAATATGTCATTCTTTAGACCTAACTGTTACACAGACTGTTCATTATAATTCCCCAGTGTTTCACCTATTCTAAAAGTTCAGACTTGAATATCACCTGATATTTCTTTGACTCGTGATTTACAGGTACATTTTCATGTAGATTTTATGACACCATTGTTTTTTCTTCTCTTCTCATTTCATCAGAACTACTCCGGGCAGGGAGGGGGCAGTGGAAACGGAGGAGGTGGGGGCGACGAGGACTACGAGATTCCTCCTATTACTCCACCGAACCACCCAGAGCCACCACTGCTTCATTTGATGGACCCGGAGTCTAGCTACTTGTGTCACTCGCTGCCCCATAACAGCCTGATTAATCCGTACTCATACCCAGAGCTGCCAGCCCTCATGATGTCCAACATGCTAGCGCAGGACGGTCACCTGCTTTCAGGCCAGATGCCTTCGGTGAGTCTTTTTCTCAATGTTAAGTTTCTTGGGGATGGACAGGAATGATGGCGAAAGAATAAGAGCTTGGCCTGTAAGAATGGATGAACAGGTGGATGAGTGGATTGAATGATGTTCATACAGCACCTTAGTGGTTTAATCTTATTTGTAGTGGAGCTTTCTAAAGCAAATCTTAATCAAGAATAAGAATACACTAGGGAAATGTTGTGGTGAGCATGCATAGCACAGATTTAACACTCAGATTAAACTGAGTTGAGTCTCCTCTGTGTACTCCAGTCAAAAGCAATATAAAGTTCTGACAATTTAATAATAATAATAATAATAATAATAATATTAGTATCGACTATTATTATCATAAGTTTATTTTTATATTATTATAATATATTAGTATCAACTATTATTATCATAAGTTTATTTTTATATATTATTATTATTATTATTATTATTATTATTATTCATTTATTTTTATTAACGTATTCACTTTCTATTATTCTTAATTTATTTTTTATGTATTTTTTATATCTATTAAAGCCGTGTTGAGTGCTGTTTTTTAAATATTGTTCAGATTTAACTAAACTAAAACTAAAAATACATGTATTTCATATCAGCATTTTCCCATAACTGTACTTTATGGTAGTGTATTTCCTTTTCTAGCAGGACTGCCTCTCTGAGGTCCACCAAGACATGGTTAAACACTTTTAGCATTCAAATCTCAACCTTTCCTGACCTCTCAAATGCTCTTTGGACTGAATATGCACTAATTCCCAAAGACACACACTGTTACAGATTCTTTTATTTTTAGAAGGCTGTAATGTCTCACTTTAGAATGGGATTTCTAACAAGCTCACGATCAATGTCCACATACTTTTGGTCTTTTAGTCTATTAATAAAATAAGTTGTTTTCTGAGCTTTTAAAGGTAATTTCTTCCTCAATCACCTTTTAGTTGAGTTTCACTCATTGAAAGATTACATCTGGTTCCAATATACTCCACTGAATCTATAACTATAAAATGTGCTTCATCATTTACTACATACACACACACACACTATATTTACCAGAAATTTAGAACAATAAAAATAAAAGATTATTCTGAAGTTCAATCTCTGGCTCATCTGAACATGTACTTTAGATTCAATTCTTCAGTGTCAGTTTTTCTTTTACCTTTAAATAATAATTCAATCAATCTGACAGCTACAGAATAGCACACATTCCTCATGGTCAACTTCCATCCTGACATATTTTTCTCCTTTAAATGGCCACCGTTAAACGTTCGAATAACTTTAGAAATTGCACTGCTATGGATAGCATTATGTGTGATACATTGGCAGATCTATGTGGACACACTGCAGATATCAGAGTTCTTCAGGTTTTTAAGCTGACCATATCTATAATATGAATACCTACCATCAGCCTAACACCTAATAAAGGCATAACATTATAACCACATTTCCTAATATTGTGTTGGTCCATTCTTGGCTGCCCCATTTGCAACAAATGTCTTCAGCAATTTAAGCTACATAATGAAGCTAATTAAATCAATGAGTTTTGGCCACCCCTGTTCCTAGCCATCACCCCAATCCTTATGCTTGCCCATTCTTCCTGCTTGTAACACATCGACTTTGACGATAAAATGTCCACTCATTACATGTGTAATTCACTTTACTCAAGCCTGATTGGTGCATATTCCTGACTATGGTAATAGTCATAACACAATCATACCAATTGTTTTTATTCATCACTATCATTCTAGTGTTATCTTTATAGTGACAAAGTGACAGAAAGCAGAACATTATCCAGGCTTTGTCTGGCCCATTTCACTGTGTTGGTCTAAGAATGCAATGCACTCCAGTGAGTGTATCAAAACAAATTATAATATTTATCCATTTATCTTGCTTATATGTATTTTTGATTTGCGGAACAGTAATTTAATAAATCAATTTAAATTTGTTTCCTCTTTCGGCTTCGCCTGTTCGGGGTCACCACAGCAGATCGTTATCCGCATTAGTGATTTGACATTGATTTGAACTCTCACTTTTCATTCGGGCTTAGGGCAGGCACTACAATGCACTGGTTTATGCATCTTAGTGGCCAGATACCTGTCGGGCAATTTATTGTCTCCAATTAACCTGCCTGCATGTTTTTGGACTGTGGGAAGAACTGGAGCTCCTGCAGGAAACTCAAAGGCACAGGGAGAACATGTCAACACACAGATAGGACCCAGACCGGCCCATCTAGGGATTAAACCCAGGACCTTCTTAGTGCTACCCACTAAGCCACCATGCCAACTGTGCTGGTGGATGAAAAGAAGTGGTTGTTGCCCCACACATGTAATAGGAGGCATGTGTTAGACTGTAACACTGCATGGCCAGCATGGATTACGGTAACTTAGCTATGTGAGACTGTAGAGCAACACACATGCTAAGTGAGTAGCACTGGGTTTGATCCCCAGGTGGGATGGTCCCGGTCCTTTCTGGGTGGAGTTTGTATGTTCTACCAGTGTCTGCATGGGTTTCCTATGGGATATTCAGTTTCCTTCCACAGTCCAACAACATGCAGCCATGATAATATGAGACACTGAATTGTAATATAGATACCTATCCACTAGGGCCCTGTCTACACAAAGATAATAATGGTATTATTTCAAAAACGATTTCCATAAAGATGGCACCATATTACAAAAAATAAAAAAATGTCCACTTGGGTGCACACAGAACCACATAAAACGCTGTATTATGTATTGGTGGCACTGTGACACTACCTCAGAAACACACCAAAACAGTCCATATCCACTGGTTGTTCATGGTGGTAGTAGATTTTTGTACGAACGCAGCACTGGATGGTGCCATGTTTGATGATGTTCGCAGAGTGAAGCACATGTGGGTTACAGAGAGAGGTGGAGCTACAATGTCATTGTTTCAGATGCATATGGGATGTAAACATGTAAACAGCATTTGAAATCTTTCCACTCTGGGACCCAGTTAAAAAAAGTATCAACGGATCCACATGGACGAAACGCCTTTACAATAAAATACATTTGTGGATGCGCCTAATCTCGTCTCCGTGTGGACAGATGCATAAACTAGTGCATTGTAGTTCCAGTCCCAAGCCTGGATAAATAGGGAGTCATGTCAGTAAGGTATCTGATGTAAAATTTAAGCCAAATCAATAATAAACCATGCAACAATAAAAATATATTCTTCAATGCACAAACCTCATCCCATGCATTTCCACATAAATAGACACATGCAATCACTATTTGTAATGGCAGTTGCAATTTAATAAAATAATTTAAGCATTTTAGTCAGTTATCATTACGAAACAGCAAATATCTGCCAATTTGGTTTGTCATTTGGTCTGATATGGCTTGGCTCCAGTGCACACTAAATATGTGGTGAGAAAATACATCAGACACATCAATAGTTCTGTGCATGTGTTCCATCACCAGAAAATAGGAGGGAGAGGGACATTAGGGATCATCTTCCTCCCCCAGCTCAGCTCTCAGAGTAGAGAGAGGGATCTATTTTCATTATATATGCTTTTGAACAAGGGGGGCATGAGGTTATCAGTGAGTACAGAGAACAGAATATATGAAATATGAAAAAGGACAAAGTAAATGAAGAGAAATTAGAATAGAAGGAGATTCATTGTCATGAATTCAAGGACACAGCTTCATACTGTTAATCATATGCAATGACAGAACTTATTTTTTAAAGTTTCATAGAGCATAGCATTTTTTTGTCAAAAAGAGTGCTAAAATATTGTACTCTATTACTTTGATGAATTGTTTCTAAATCTAAATAAATGTTACTTTTTTAATGAAGGGGGGTGGGGTCTCCTGCGTAGTGCAAACAGGATATGTGGAAATAAATAAATGAAATATTTACTATTTACTTATCTTACTTATTTAATAGAATGTTGTCAAATAAGGAATCTAGTATTGCCAGATTGAGCGTTTTTCACCAAATTGTGTGGATTTGTTGGGAATTTGTGGGGAAAAACAAAATAAAATGTGGGGGGCAGGTGGACAAAATTTGTAATCTTGTTTGTAATCATTTAGCCTCCTTAAAATTTAAATAAAAACTTCTAAAGTAGCTGAATTATAAATAGGCAGATATTCTCAAACCACAACCAATCCAATAGTTTGATTGACAGGTTAATTAGACTTTTTACACTTGGTTTTCAAAGACATCCAAGCTAAAAATAATTTATAATTACTGATCTGTTCTGCTTATTTTGTGTTTCATGCATGTTGGTGGATTTTGAAATGGTTTTTGGCTGGAAACCACTGTTGCAATCTGGCAACCTTGTAATCAGTACAGCAGTTTCCAACATGTAGCAAATTACAAATCTTGTGCAAAACATACTCAAAAAAAGTAAAATTACAGGTTGTAAAATCTACTTTAAAAGCACATAAGCATGGATTCTCTAAGACAATCCATAGCTTGGCTACTTAAAAAAACATCAGTATTAACAAACAATCTTTAAAGCTGGCATTAATTTTTAACGGGTAGCTTGTACCCTACTCCATCAGTTGATTGAAAGCATTTGTCCATTTGCCAAAAGGCCTAAGATTCCTTCAGGACAGAGTATCGAATATTTCCAGATGAACATGATATCTACTCTTGATGCACTGATGCAGTTGGCAAACCTCCCACTCATCTTGCTAATGCGCTAGCTGTCATAGCATCTTCCACTGGCCCTAACGCATTAGACATATAATATCCGTGATCAGGTGGCATGCATCTTATCAATCTGACTCAGGAACGTACTGTACATTTTTTTTAGTCGAGTGAAAAGGAGATTTGATCCCAGTAAGCAGTAAGTAAACAAAAATGTGGTAATAAGGCATTAACTTAGTGTTTCAGGTTACAGCGTGTTCAGTTAGAGTAGCTTCTGAAGTACTAGGTAACTTAGCAATTACTACAATTCTATCATTTAAAATACATTTACACCTTCTCTGCTGTCTAAGAATATTATAAAACGCTGTTAGTTATATACAGCTACGTAGCATACAGCATTACTAGCATTACCTCATCCCAAAATGTCTCCATCATACCACTAATGGTATTTAAATGGTTTGATGGCACTACTGGGAATACTTGGGATTAGTTGAACTTACCACTGTTCCACCCAAGCACCTATTTTTTTTCTTTACACTGCACCCATATTTGTGGCCCTAGTAAATCACTCCTGTCCTCATACCAGACTTGGCACAGTTTTACACCAGATGCCCTTCCTAATTCAACCCTCCTGTTTTTATCTAGGATTAGGACTGGCAGTGACTGGCCCTGTAATGGAAAAGCTGTTTTGGAAACTCCAGACAATAGCCAATTATGTCCGTGCAGAGACCTGACTGGCCAATAGTAGAAATAAGATATGAACTCGGGATCTCAGTTGTATTGGGTTATATATGATACTTGTGTAAAAAATATTTTCACTTTTTAAAACTCACTTTTCTACATAGTCACATTTTTTGTGATGCATTTTCCTCAGCAACTAACCTTTTTCAAATCTTTTTGCTGAGGCATATAGCCACTGATGCACTGCTTTCACATCATCACATCAGAATCTTCTTCTGCTTAAAATTTCTTTGAGAATCCAAAAAGGTTGAAATCGAACTGAACAAAAAAGCTTTAGTAAAATTAAATACATTATAAATACAAGAGGGTTTTTTTGTAAAATATTTTACTTGCAAACTTGTTACAAACTATGCAGCTTTAATACACATAATGTAGTGTCTTATAAGTAGAATATATTCATTTGTATAAGGTTTACTCAGTGCTGATGTGTATTTAAGAAAGATTGACCACCGAGTTTGTCATTTTTGGTTCATAGACTTATTCTTCCACTTAAATTAATTTCAGCCCCTTAATCAAATAATATTGTTTGACTTGATGCTCCTAAATTAATGATACAGTGACTAAAAGTGTAATAAAGATTTTTAATGTTTTAAGTGCTTCTCCAGCTCAAAAAGTTTTATGATTTACTGTAATAAAATAGCTCATGCAGATTGAAATGTCACTGGTAAAAAAATCCCTGCTTAATTTATGATGCACAAATTGGAGTGTTGAACTAAAAACTTGATTTAGGTCATTTACCTTTGACTAGTTTGAGTATTACATTATAAACAAGTTTAAAAATGAATCTCATGATTCATCAGCTCCTCTATACACCATAAATAAAGTATTTGTTTTAAAATACTCCAGTTTGTCATGTAAATAATGCAAAATGATTACTATTTTTAGCACTTGTAAACATGTTATGTGTGTTGTCATGGACATCAACGTATGGAAACGTACTCTTTCACGTTTAACATGTAAATGTGTACGTACTCATCTCTCTTCCCTAATGTTAGAATGAAATGAGAATGGAAAGAGCAACTAGAAATTCTGAACATTACCGAGGCATTTTCACAGCTCATTTGCTTAAACACTATGACATTTTGGGTCACTGTGTGATATCATTAGATTCATTCTGCTTTGTATTCTAATGAAGAACTGGCAGAGTTTGCGTAGTGACCCTGTAATATTTACCTTATTTTATTATCCGACCATTGAGCTGCCAGTTGTATGTCTGTGCTGTGAAAGTACTGGTTTAAAGTCGATGTAGAACTGAAACATCAGGAATTTTTCCATTTTCCAATTTTTGCCTTTCATCTTTAGGTGTTAAGGTGGTACACCTGCCATATTAGATGTTATACCAGTAAGTCTTTGTTGCCTTGAGCTTTGTCTGCATTTGCTGGGCTGCAGAAACGATTGTGTGATTGTGTCTGTGGTTCTTGGATGACCCACAGCAGCAATGTTGGATTTTCTTTTATACACAACAATTATCCACAGCTGCACTGAGCATAATCCAGCAACCAAAAATATCCAGCCAGTGTAATCCACTAAGAAACTAAGGCGGATAAAGGGGTGGATAAAGAGGTAGACTCTTTTATTGATGGATGGGGTAATGAGCTGTGTGTAGTGACCTAGGGGCAATGTATAGTCAATAGCAAACAATTATTGCAACATGTTTGCACAATATTGGTATGGGACCACATCCTTACCTCTATAGATCTTTGATACACTATTTGGCAAAAAATATGCATTCATACCTTCGAATAATTAAGATTTTGGGCCCTATTTGAGCGATCTACCACACAGCTTAGGGTGTGTCAGTGTGTCTTTGCTATTGTAAAGGTAGGAAAAGTACATGGACTAAGTCTCGTAAGTATTAATGGGTGTGTTTTGGGCGTAACATGCAATAAACCAATGGGCATGTCACTTGCCATTCCCTTTAAGAGTCCGGTGTGGTCTGACTTTAATGGATTGCTATTTCATCCAGCTACTTGGACGTGTCCAACTCTTCACGGCTGAGGAAAGTGAACTGCTCATTCATGCTATGAAGGTTGATTTCATTTTAATTTGCTTAATTTATTTCAGTGATGGAGAAATTAGTCAAACTTAATTGTTAACTATGAATTGTAAAAGAAATGGCAAATGCTTCATATACATTGAACAAACAGTGGCAGTGATCAAATAATTCCAAAGTGAGCGCCTTAAAATTTCCAAATACAATTATTGTGCACTAGTACACCACTCCTTACTTTTAATGCCCCTTACATAAACACTGGGCCTTTTTATCAAATAATTTCATTTACTTACCAGGCTACAGGTGACTCAGCTCCTGTGCAAGTGGATCTCTTCTCTTCCATGCTTCTGCAGGTGCATTTTCATTTATTGCCATCAGCACATGCAATTTGGCATCACACCTAAAATCCTGTAATATGTCCTCGTTTGTGTCCAAGAGACATCCATGATGCATGGTAATATTGTGCAATACACAACATGCCACAAAGAATGCTCCAGGCAATTTTGTTATGTCCCCCCTGACTTCAAAACATATGAAGTGCATTTTCAGCAAACCAAATGATCTTTCTACAGTGCATGCTTTGGTGTGCTTTCCATTGAAAGCCATTTCATGCACTGTTGTATTAGACTCATGAATTAATGGGTATACGTGCAATGAACTGCTACTATAGCAATGAACATCTGACTGTTGACATCTGCCTAGGTTTTTTTTTTCAGCCAGTGGTGCACCTGTGTTTTCCGTAGCCAATATATAGCAATACACCAAAAAATGATCTTAACCATACTTTTTACAGGTTAAAATTAATATTTATTTCATTATTACATGCTTCAAACTTTGTGGCAACAGTTTAGAAAAAGTCCCCATGTAAAGTTTCTGTGCACACATTATGATTGAGTTTGCACTGCTTAGAGCCATAGTCTTAACCCTATTAAGGAATTACAAACAAGGGAATCAGACCCTAACCTCAAATATTGAATTTGCAAACATCTATAGACAAAAAAAGAGTAGAAGCTGTTATAGCTGCAGCTAGGGGCGAACACTGTTCTGATGCAGGACAGGTAAGACAGGTAATAGCTTTTAGTATCTCTCAGAAGGAAACAACTTTCAACAGCTTTCAAGAATATAGAGGTGTTCAAATACCTTTGCTTATATAGTGTGCATTAAAAATGAATGCTACAGTATTTTTTATATTCACAAATAGGACAACACCAGGCTGAGAAGTCGGCTGGGGTTTTGCTGACAGTTTTTTGTTCCTTTTCATTTCTGAATTCTCAAAATTCTGTTTTTAGAATTGGCAGTTATTCTGCAAGATTATTCCAAACTCCAAACTTACAGAACACTGGTACTGAGAATACACAACCATAAAATAAGAGACGTAAATAAAGCAAAGCATCTGCAGCTCCAATCATGCCTGGTAAATCCATCCAAGCCCAAATGAACTGGACTGTGGTCTGCCTTATGCCATAAATAGCCTCAAGATGATGGCCTACGAAAATTCAAGAGGCAGTTTGTGGACATTAGGACTCCGACCAGCTTTAATCAGATGTATTTATGTTGAATGGGCCCAAGGTTTTCTAAATGAATGTCCAGTGAAATGGCTTACTTCATCTATCATCTGGTGCTTGTCTGCAGGGTAAGGGGGGGGGGTGTCGTTGCTTGAGTGTTTTGTGGTGGAGAGAAAAAAAAACCTAAAGGCAAACCGAATTTCCTTTGAAATATTGTCTCGATTAATCAGCGCCAGTCCAAATATATTTGCATCACTATACACAATCCTGAAATTACATTCTCAGCAGAAATAGTTTATAGACCCATTAATAACAAATATATTTTTCCTCTTGTCAGTTTAAAAAATATGATAGAATGCATTTTCTGTAAGCCATATTACACACACAATTGATGCATTGAAAAACAAAGAAAAATCACACTTGTTTTGCACGTTTTATAAAATTTGACAATAAGGAAAGAGTAGCAAAAGACAAAAAAAAACACCCCCTAGTTTTTAAACAGCTTTCTTTTCACCTTTTGCGATTATTTATTTTCAAATAGTCCTTCAGGGTAATGTACCATTTTCTTATTTCACACTGCTATTTCCCATAAATGAGGCGAAGGCGCTATAAATCAAGAGCCAAACAAAGACTTGTGCAGAAGCTCAGCGAGGTCTAAAGATTTATGTAACACATTCATGTTTTCCACTTCTTCATTTTAGTGCTGCACTGTGAAAGCCTGCCTAATAAAAGGCCCTATTAATATTTCCTGTTGCCTAGCAACCGCAGGCAGCAAGTAATAGCATTTTGCAGAAAAATAGATGACCGGGCCGATAAGGAAAAATTCAATTCTTTTATTATCTCTGGGGAGAGGGTGCCTTATTTCTTTCCACCGCAATATGATATGAGAGCGTACTTGTGTATTAAAAATGTTTTAAAGAAATATATGTTATTTTCCAATTTCATTAGATTATAAACCTGAAGGTGTTGGGCGTAACATTTTGCCGCAAAATCTCATTATTTTTTTTAATAAAGTTAATTAAATATCTGATTATGTTTCAATGTATGTATAGCTTATTTTTAGTGTACTGTGGGTTTGGTTTATCGACACATCAAGACACAGCTACTCCTGCTTGCACATTATACACAACCAATTGTTATCACGGGTAAACTTTATTAATGTGACCAGATATTTTCTTTTTTTTCCTTTGACCTTTATGTTAACTGCCCTCATTTACTTTTGATTTAATTTCCATGTTTTACCGCCACTTTATCCTGGTTAGGATCATGGTGGATATTATTTCCTCAGAATCAAAAGCAATTCAGTTAAATTAAATGGCAGTACAATGGCTGACCCTGCGCTCTGACCCCAGCTTCCAAACATTTTCAGCACTAAGCAGATGCTTATATCCAAAGCGACTTATAGTAAGGACAGTATACAGTCTGAGCAATTAAGGGTCTAGGGCCTTGCTCATGGGACAATGATGTCACTGTCAATAAGGCAATAATGGAGCTTAAACCTACAACCATGCATTTATTGGTCCAGTACTTTACCCACTAGGCTACAACTGCCCTCGGACAAGCTGGGGCATGCAATGAAAGCATTTTGTTGTACTGTCCACCTGTATATTTATATTTGACAAATAAAGACATTCTGTTCTATTCCATCATGGGGCCTTGGCTGTCCCTTAGGCATAGTCATGTCTGTATGAAGCTGTCCAACTAACCAATAGCACAGATGGGGATGCCAGCAGTAGCCAGCCAAAGTTTCACTTTATTGAAACTTCAGACTACAAAACAATCTACTATTTATCACAATGTTCTCCAATTCTATACAAAATGTTCCATAAAAGTGCACCATGGATTTTGTATATATATAAATATTCCCTTTAGTCACAACAGCGCCTTTACAGCCCAGCAGCTATTCCAGCAAATGTTCGTTGTTCAGTGATTGAGTTTAAAGAGATGGTCTGACCTTTTTCCACTATTATATTTTACCCTATTATGTACGATAGGAACTGAGCTTCAGGGTATGTTTGGTGCTTTATTGTGTCTTATTCTCTAGATGTTTGCCTTGATCCCTGTATATTAAACAGTAAATTAATGGCAATGTACACACACACACACACAGATAGACAGACAGATAGACAGATACATAGATACAAAAGATACGACTTTGATACAACTTTGATACAACTGTCATTGCTCAGTACAGGTACAAGGGAACAAAATGCAGTTAGAATATCCCGGAAGCCTAAAGAAAAAAAAAAGGAAAAAAAGAATATCAGTAAACATATATATAAATATGATTAATATGCACAGGTCAGGCATAGCATTATGACCACCTTACAAATAGTAAAGTTGGTCCTGCCAAAACAGGTCAGACCATACAGACTAGCCTTCACTCCCCACATGCATCAGTGAACCTTGGGTGCCCATGTCCCTGTCACCAGGGAAACCAATGTTCCTCCTTTGACCACTTTTGATAGATACTGACCACTGCAAACTGGGAACACCCCACAAGAGCTGCAGTTTTTTAGATGATCTGACCTGATCGCTTAGCCATCACTCTTTCAAACTGTCTTATGTCTTAGTGCTTGCTCATTTTTACTGCTTCTAACAACAACTTCAAGGATACAATGTTCATTTGCTGCCTAATATGTACAAGCCACACATAGGTGTCGTGATTAGATAATCAGTGTTATTCACTTTATCTTTCAGCAGTCAGAATGTTATGCCTGGTCGGTGTACACGCCTGTTAGATGTGCATAGCATACATACTAATTTCTTTTAGGAAGCCATACATTGTCATATTCTTCAAGTTTTGGGTTAGATATGGAGGGGCGACAATAACAAACTCGAATTTGATTCCAGTCAGCATATCCTCACATCCTTATCTGAGCAGAAGAGCAGCAGATATAGGTAGAGAGGTAGAGATGGAGAGTCCAGTGCTTCTCCATTACAAGCTATTATGACTGCACTAGATAAAGCCCAGTTTTATGTATCTCATTTGGCCACCAGCTCCACCATCTTATCGTGACATAAAATCGTGCCCATATTGCTCTGCTCTGAGTATCTTCTGCATGCATCAGCCGACTCTAGCTTCTTTTAAATGGCATACTTTCAGCTCCCTGTCTGGCATTGTGGGTAGGAAGAGAAACAGCATTATGTGGGGAATGGAAAAAGATGAAAGATATTACACAGAGAGAGAGCAGAGTACTGATGTACTTTCCTCTGTTTTTGTTCCTTTTATCCAATTATTTGATTGATCCAGGAGGAAGATGTAGCTAACTACACATTTGATCAAATTCCAAAAACAGAACTATACTGTCATGTCATATTATTATGACCACCTGCTAATATCCAGAGTAATTGCCGTGAACAGCACGGACAGCAGCTGGAAGAGCTGGTAGATACTCACTAAGATCCTGGTGGGTTGGCAAAGATATCTGGACAGAGCTGACTGAAGATCAAAAGTTCTGTACTGAAGTAAAAGTACTAGTAATCTAGTAAAAAAGATTATGTAAGTAAAAGTTAAAGTATTAGTATTTTTTTACTTAAGAAGTATTAAAGTAAATCACCTTAAAGGCACATCAAATAAAAAAATAAAGGATTTTTAGAAAAACAATCATTTTAAAATCAGTTTTTTCAACATCATAGAACAAAGTACACAAGCACCATCACGCAAAGGTTTGATCTTTTAAATGAGATGGTATGTTGATCTATTTAATACACATTGAAACAGGAATTGCAACAAAACATGATTTTCTTAAATTACATTTAGCCGCTTCAATACAACTGGTATGAGAATAGACCATTTAAAGTGGATCATTACAGGGTTTATGTCCTAACCTGTTCCCACCTGTGCTTCGAAACCAAATCCATATCCATGCACTTGTGTTTCTGCTTGAAAGCCATTTGAAATATTTCCAGATTACATAAAGCCATATAAAACTGCATTTGTCCTCCTGACTAATTAAAACAATACTCTTCAGGCTTTTCCAGTAAAAAGCTCTCACGTTCACGGCCAATCAGGAGATTCCACACAAAGATAACAAATGAACCGATTATTTCTTTAACTGATTTAAGTGAGCGAAACGAACGAATCGTTACCATAGATAAGAATCTAGTCCTGATACGATTCCACTGATTTGTTTAAAAAGAGTCATTTGGGAAAGTGTTTCATTTTGCATGTGTACACATGCCCACTTGCTCATGAGCTAGAGAAATCTTAATAAAGATATCATAAATGTATTGGTTTTAACATTTTATTGTTTTATATGTGTGAGTAAAAGTAAAAAGTATTAAGTGACAGGAATACCTTAAATAAAAGTATTTAAGTACAGTAACGAAGTGCATGTATATTGTTAATTACCACCTCTGTATCTTGAGACAGCTGCAGATCCAATGTCTGCTAGAAGGTGTGTAGAGAAGGATCTATAAAGTGACATGACGATCGAGGTGGTCCCACAGACGCTCAGTGGGGTTTAAGTCTGAGAATTAGGGTATCAGGGTAGTTCTTGGAAATAAATACCATCAGTCCCAGGAAAGACAATCTGAATGTATGGGTGTACATGATATCCAAGTATGGAATTATAACCAAATTGGTTCAGAGTGCCTTCCACATGGATGCATAGGCCCAGAGAAATCTTTCCCCGAATTTTTCCTGAGCCCGAAATGTTTCCACACCCATCAGAAGTGGTCGTAATAATGTGACTCAACAGACATAATCGACCAGGCTATGTAAAAGCT
>JAYDZG010000043.1:9117246-9132900 GCA_034509265.1 Microcambeva bendego
TTTAACTTTAATTACTACAGTATCCTTTGCATATCATAATATGTTTTGCTTTTTAATATATATGAATATAAAGTCATGGAAAAAATAAGAGACCACTTCCAAATTTCTCAGTTATCTCAATACCTCATTATCAGTTGTTTTACAATGTATAAAGTGAAAAAAGCAGTGTATTTTTATCCTATTTTAAGTTTGTAGAATAAAACAACACTGCTCATTCTAGTCAAACTCTTAAACATAAATTATATAACTGAGGATTTTCAAGGGGCCTCTTTTTTCCATGAGTGTATGTATAAACATGTTGCATTTCATAATTCTTGAAGTCCACTGTAACACTGCAAATTTCCCCCATGGGATAATACAAAGCTATTTTATCTATCCAAAGTGAGTATCAATGAATGATTTTGGGCAGTTGAGTCTTTGGGGCCTTGCTTAGGGGCCCAACAAATGCAATTTGGCAGTGGTAGTTTGAACTGGCAACCTAGTCCAGTAACTTAATTAATTAATGAATTAATTATTATAGAGTTCTTTAAAAAAAAGAACAAAATATATTCGTTTATAACTAAACATCTGACAAAATGTTTCAATTAGGCTTCAGATCAGGATAAAGAAGTTTCCAAAACATTGAGTAATATGATGTGTTCATGTATTTTACAATTAGTAAATGAAAGCCACCAGCCTCTCTCTCTCTCTCTATCTCTGTGTTGTTGATGGTGGAGGCTATGCTGAGGCTAATTAACATGATTACAGGATCTGACAAAGATCACAGCATCTCTTACTACTTTTTACTGCAAACTACTCCAGCCCTTTAACATTGGGGATCAGTTAAAAGCACCAAGTTCCCGTCTAATGTATTATTCAGCATATTAATCTTGCATGCAAACGAATAAATGCTAGTTCATCATTTTTTTTAATTCAGCGCACTAAATATTCCTGTTAATGAGTTCAGCATTGGAATCAACAGCTGGGAAGGAAAATTCTAGTCATGGGTATTATATTGAAACAATAAAGGACTAAACTTTAAACATTATTCTGGAGAAATAAAACATTGAAATGAATTTAAAAAGAAGAATATATAATTATCATAGTTCTGTGCATTCCATTGCTTTATTTTTCTGTGGGTGGGAATTGCTTTGTGGGGGTTTTTTTTCATAAAGATGCCCAAGAATAATTGCTAACATCTAAACAATATAAATATATTCAAATAAAAACTAAACTTCCCTGCAGGTTTCTTAGAAACACATCATACTTATCTTAACAATATCTGTCACCATTACACCAAGCCATGTGTAATGCTAAACATAATTACTATTTAAATATATAATCTGTTTTTTTTCTTCCAGTCTAGTATAATTTAATTCTCCCAGTGTTACTTCCTTTCACCTGCCAGAAACGGAAAAGTTTAAAAACCTAGTGAGCTCTTTTGCATCGTCCTATGCACACTCCCGTTGTAAGCTGTTCAGAATCCTAGATGCCTTAAAATGCTCACTATGTACTTTCTTTGCAAATTGGGCCATGCCAGTGACAGTTTGCCTGTTTTTAGTACACAGGGAGATGTTAGCTGGCGTGCTAGTGCGCTGTGCCACCTTGTCTCATTGGTTTCAATGACGTGATGGTCAGTAATCACTGTACAAGAAGAGCTTTTGAATAACCTGACTTATAAGTTGGTGTCTTACTGCCATCCTCTCTACTGATGCAGCTGCCTGTCTAGGCAATAACGTCTTCAAACACACCTCATGTCTGAAACAGAGAGTGTTATGGATTAATCATTTTTGGATGACATTCGGAGAGTCACGCAGGTGCTTCGACCAGCCAGCAGAGGTCACAATTACAGAACCGATGAGGGGACGCGTTTGACCATCTGCCCTCAGACACATGCCCGTGTGGTCACCCATCTGGCAAAGCTGAGACAATATGAAAGTTTGATTTTAGATTCTGGCTTTTGGCTAAAGGTTTTTTCATCGGTTGTAATATTATATTATATTAATGATAGTATATGGATCATATTACAATGCTTTTGTCTCATGGAATATTGTTTCACATTGTGATAGGGATAGATTGAGAGTACAAAGGATTTGCTGTGAACCAAATATTTTTTCTTATTTTGGTCATTTTTAGATTGCGTTACAATTGCTTTGATAGAGTAGCGGTTTGAAAGTGGTTTGAAGTGCTTTCGACTGTCATGACAAAAATATGCTTTACATGACTTACAGTAAACTCAGTATTTATCACTGTGATCTTGCCAGATTGTGTTTGATATAGCAGGGTGTGTCGCGTGTAAGTGAAATCGCTGGTACTGCCAAAATACAGATTTCAAACAGATGTATTGGGTGCGATGTGAAATTAGTGCATGTGAAAGTCTTGTTATTTAAGGACTCATTTGTTAATTAGGACACCTTTGAAGACCTGGTTTTACAGACCACGGAGTCAACGCTTGAAATGTATTGTATTATTTCAGCTCACATTTTGTACTTCAGAGTGTGAGCACGCTTGTCTTTCCCACCAATACCACTGAGAAGAGAAGAGATAGCACTTGTGAAGTTTTTTGTTTTAACTTTTGGTTTTGCAATTATTACCATCGTTATGTTAGTCGGAATAATTGACTCACGTGTCTTTATTAGACACGTTAATAATTCACACATCAGAATAGCATCAAATTAATATGTCGATATGTTGGCCAACTTCACTAGAAACCAGGCATTCTATTTAATAAGGTAAGGATGGAGGTGTCAGATGTAGATGTTTTCATCTTCGTGAAAATCAAAATGTGTCTTCATCATTTTAAAATGATGTTCATTTGAACCAGGCTGGGAGCAAAACAATGCGAGAAACCTAAAGCCAAAAGGCTACAGTCAAACAAAAAGTCAATGTCTGCAAATAAAAAACCACTGCTGTTGCTGCTCTTCTAAGGAATGAGCATCTGCCAAAGATCACGCTAAAAGTGCAAGTGCAATGCTCAAGGATGAGAAATGAGGTATTCATGTGAACACAATGAGAAGTGAAGAAAATTGTACAAAAACATTCATGAGTTTAAAACCTGGCTTTGCTGCAGCCATCCATAGCCAGGAGATATAAAAAAAAGCATATATAGCCATGCTCAGACAGTGATGGCTTGAATGTTTGCCCTGGTAATAAGTATGAGTAAAATCCTGACTGCCTTTCTTAAGACTGTGAACAAACGTGTGGACTGGCTTCACAGATCTCAGAGAAAGCCTCACCTCCCAGTTTGGTAGCTAATAGGAATACAAAGCTAGAAAGAAAAAAGTCTAAAAATGGGGTAAGATCTGGTTGGCATATTAGCTTTTAGTAAAGTGTGGTTTCTTCTCTTGCCCTTAGATGCAGGCTCTGGCCGGGTCAGACAGCGGGCACTACCCCCATTCCCACCATGCCCCCAAGCTAAACACTTCTCCTACGATACTGCCCCATCCCATGAGCGCGCTGTCCCAGCTCAGCTCTCGGATTGGCCGAGGTTCCTTTACCTACGCTTCCCCTTCATCTGCGGGAAGTCAGTCGGCCACGCCCTCTCCTTCAAACTCCGCCCAGGAAGAGGAAGCAGAATACCACACAAAGGTACAGGGAAAGGAAGTGGACCGTCGTGTTTTTGTTCATAGTGACAGCTGTTTTATAAGTTCAGGAGCAGTTCTGTGAAAGTTGATGGTTGCTTGGAGATGATGGTTTTAGTGTTTTAAGAGTGTCGTGTAGTTCTTGGCCACAGGTGGGCACTAGTGCACATTGAAGAAGAGCTTTTTTGCAGAGTTGATCCAAACAGTTTATTTGGATCCATGAGGAAGTTGATTTGTGTGAAGGTAATTTAAGCATGAGTTGGGATAAAAGGTGTGCTGTCCTTATAACAAACAGGAGGGCAAATATTAACTGAAAAGATAGAGAATAGAATGGCTTAATTTGTCATACATACATACATACATACATAAAGAGGTATACACTACAACAACATTATTTCTTTGCATATCGCTCCTGAATTCAACAGTGGCTGCATGGCAGAGCTGGGATTTGAACTCTCAACCTTTCGATTGATTGCCCAAAGCTATATTCACTAGAGTTTGGAGATTTGCACTTGTAAAATCAGTTTTACACTTTGAGGGGTTCATGTACTCTGCTGATGTAAGTATTGCTGCCCTTAGTTGTGAGTTAGGGGCATTTGGTCTTTCTGGGTGGCATCAGACCACCTTGACAGGATGAAACCAGTGATAAAAGGTAATAGTGACTATAGAAGGAGCGAGGAAATAAGGAAGGAAGGAAGCTTGTTTTGTCATTTTAATTTAGGTGCAGTGTATTTAATGTTCAGCTTGATATAATTTTCAGAGAAAGGAAAACAGAAATACAGCCAGACGGACGGATGGAAGGAAGGAGAGGCTTGTATATAGGCAGAAAGGAAGAGAGAACGAAAGACAGACAGAAAGAATGACTATTCTAATTGGCTCTGGTTAGATTGTTCAAATGTAATGATACTATATATCTTCACATACATGCACATTTTGTTCTTCTTCTCTCGTGCCCTTTTTGTCTCTCTCAATCTTGTTTCGTCCTCTCTATTTTTATTGTCCTAGAAATCCGATTACCTCGGCTTGTCCATCAGCCTCTTCCTTTATTGAAAGTGTCAGTTGGAATTTAATTTAATGCACTGCCTGCTAGAAGTCCCTCATTATCGCAGTGCTGCATGCTTAATTGGAGCCTGGAATAAAAAAAGAGTGAATTAACTTACACAATGCCTAAATTACATTGTTTCAGACCATTCGACTAGATGGGGGTCTATTAAAAAATGCTAGATGTGCTTTCATTTCTGTTCTCTGTGTTTTTAAGTCATTTTAAACCAACTGTATTGTTCTTTTAAGGCACAGAGGGCAGTTTTTTTCCAACAATAACAATTAGTGCATATTGAATTATCATGACATTTCATTTGCTGGAAAGCAAAGTGTTCGGTCCACTTTCGCACGCTAACCCACCCACACACACACTCACACACATATGTATCACACCCTTACACACCCACACATACAGACTGTATATGCATGTGGCATTTTTTTAAAGCGAACATTGTTTCTCTGCTATGTGGTTAACACACGTCCGTGTTTCTGCAACATGTCAGGGATTTTAATAAATGTAAATCCTAAGGGCGATGTGTGTGTGTTAGCTTTTGTTTTGTCTGTTTTTTCATGGCTTGTTCTTATCTACACAACTTGAGTCATAGCTCAATCAGTAAAGATTTGGTTTGCATACTCATTTGCAGCGGTGTGCAGGTACATACACGTCAGTGTGCTAAATATTACATAGAGGCGTAAATGAAGTTTTATCTTCATGAACCTGCAAAACTGTGTGTTTATTCATCCCACTCTTTCTTTTTTAAATACTGTGTCATTTTCTTGAGAATACATTACATTCTGGACCAACCGCCCACAAAAAACCTGCCTTATAAGTTTGATGTGTTATTAGAATCTTTTGTAGGAAGGAAGCAAGGTATCTACGAGCTTTGGGGGTTTCTGCCTGTCAGAAAACTCTGTGTGCTGCCTTTCCTGCTATTGCCTATCTAGGACAGTGAATTCTAATGACACATCAAACTTATAAGTCAGTTTTTCAGACACACTACTACTTGTTTACAACTACGTTTGCATGTTGACAATGTGAACTGTATTTAAAATGTAATGTTTAACTAGTTTTCACACGAAGGGGTGGGTGTAAACCAATTAAATGAATTAAATTGACATGTTCGTAAACCAATCACAGGCTGATTAGCTTCCAAAGGAGAGCAAATATGTGTTCATCCAAAGTGTGGACTGCCATATGAAAAATCAGTCCATCTACCAGAACACCGGACATATGAACGCTCATGCAAGGGTAATTATGTGTCTGTGCTACCTACATAAAATATTGTCTATAGCAATTATGGCGATCACATGATCTCAGTTTTTTCTTACTTAACTAACAAAGGTTGCCTCAGACCATTCAAACTAATGGACTGAAGCAAACAATCTTCTAGCATGCCCGCTAACATCTCCCTCTGTAAACCTAACAAAATAAATTGGTCCTAACAACCCAGAATAAATAAATGATGTTCATACAAGATTAAAATCAACAAGAATTTTTTTACCTTTGGATGTACATTTTGTTTAAAAATCGTACAATCTAGATTTCAAATGCTGATCGTCTGACTTAAAGTCCAGGAGGACAATTTATTTTACCACCAAAAAGAATTAATCTTGGCTAATTGGTAGGCTGTCTGACTAGTCAAACACAGCCCCTAGTGCTAGTCAGTCTTTACATGTACTGCTGTCCGTCCAGCTCTATCTTGCAATATTTCTAGTCATCTAGTCAATACACTACTCTCATTGCCTCTCCCCTGTATTTTCTCTAGCTTAAAGGATAAAATTGTTTCGTTCCAAACCTTTAACTGTGTCAGTAGACAAAAACAAATATTTGCCTGCGTCAGATCACAGCTGAAGCCATGTAGCACTGATTCAAATTGGATATTTAACAATGCCTGCTTAGCTTGGCCTGCAGTACAGAAATCAATTTATCTCTGAATATTTCAGCACACTTTTTTTCCACTCTGTCCTCTCTCTCTCTCTCTCTCTCTCTCTCTCTCTCTCTCTCTCTCTCTCTCTCGTCTTTCTCTCCTTGTGTGTGTGAGGAGAGAGATAGAGAGCGAGATTGTCCATAGCCTGTCAGAGCAGATTATTTAAACTAGACTGGAGTGAAAGCACTCTTTGGGTTTAACTGTATCCCATTTTTTTCGTGATGCTTGCAGATAAAATGCGTCTCACGTTTGCTTAATCAAACACATGCATAACTAAACCAGATTATCACTCGAACGCCCGGAAGCATAACTTAAACTAACATAAACAATATCTTGCCTCTCGAAATGTAACGCATTGAAAGATTTCATCATTTAATGCCCCTGAATGAAAGCAGTGCAGGATTCTTTAGGCTGTTAGATGACTGAGTAAAATAAAAACCACTCTGTAGGTAGTTCTTTCAAATTACAAATTATAGATACACCGATCACGCATACCATTATTGTCCTTATATTGTGTTGGTCCCCCTTTTGTTGCGCCATACAAAACAAACTAACTGTGATGTATTGTGTGCCTTAAAATCTAAAACAATTTGAGCTACAGTCTGCTGGACCAGAGCACATGGGCCAGCCTTCACTCCTCACGTGGATCCATGAGCTATGGCTGCTAATTACCCTGTTGCCAGTTTACCACTGTTCCTTCACTTTTGATAGATACTGACCACTGCAGGCCAGGAACGTCCCACAAGAGCTGCAGTTTTAAAAATGCTCTCACCCTCATCTAGCCATTGCAATTTGTCTCTTGTTAAACTCATCAAATCCTTACCATCAAATTATTACCACCTGGCAGTGGTCATAATCTTGCGCCTGGTTGGTGTATTTGTAATTTTAAACCAAAATTGTCTAACACATCATGATTCATCTGCATGTACACAAGGGCAGCCACTTCCATATTCAAGAGGAAGAATATAAAACCCCAAAACGCAGAGTATAATATCGGAAACAATAACCATATCCTAGTAAAATACACACACATGAGTAATCAAAAACAGTAGAAAATCTAAATGTTATGAATTAATAATATCAGAAATTAGAATCTGAATAAGATTGACAACAAGGGTGCTGGCAGAAACAATAGCAACTAGCAAACTGGGCTGCTAATGTGACCTACATAGAATTGTGGTTAATTACACTGAAAGACTTAAAGGTTGCTTTTGGTTTCCTGTGCAAGTAGCACACAGTGCTTTATACTTCTGATAACATCATGACCAGTGCCCAGCCCACATTTAACATAAGATTACAAAAATAGTACAGAATCTTTATTGCCATTTAGGATAGTTGTATACCGAGACAGCCAAATGTTGGAAATGTTGTTGTTTTATTTATAGAGATATTTTTCTAATGTATTATTACAAACCCCATTTTCAAAGTTCGGACACAAAAACTTGCAATGTTTTAATTCTCTTGAACGTAAATGAGGAATGGCAAACCGGACCTTTCATGTGTTATGGAACTAAAAGCATTTTTTTTAAATAAAAGTTGGCACAGGGCAAATTGGAAGTTTGTAGAAAATCCATTTACACACCATTTAAAACATTTGTTACTGAAGCCGGAATTAAATTTCTTTTTTTTCCTTCTTTCTTTTAAGATCACGGGAGAAAAGAGACCCTCATCAGACATGATGAAGCCCAAGCCTAAGCCCCAGAAGAAGAAAAAGAAGAAGGATCCCAACGAGCCTCAGAAGCCAGTCTCGGCCTATGCGCTTTTCTTCCGGGACACTCAGGCCGCCATCAAGGGCCAGAACCCCAATGCCACTTTCGGAGATGTGTCCAAAATCGTGGCCTCTATGTGGGACAGTCTAGGAGAGGAGCAGAAACAGGTCAGGAGATTTATTTTCAAAGGGAAATGCTACTCTGGATGCTTTGAGTTTATCTGTGTGATTGTTCATCGGGATGTCAAGTGCTGGTTTTGGGCTTTTTATTTTGGCAATTTCAAACATGTAAGGCAGCTCTTTGTAGTGTTTTTAAGGTCTTTGTCCTTTTAGAACAGCTCATGGTCACTGCATTCCCATAGATCTTCGAGCTCTTAAGAAAATGAATGGGGGGAAATGATATTGTGGTGAGTACATCGATAGCCAGAACTCTAGACTGTCAAAAGAGCTCAAACCTAATCCAGACCTCCAGCCCACATGTAATATATGACACATATGCCACTATATCATCATTTCATCCACCCATGTTACTTGTTGTTTGGTTTTATATGCTTTTATATGTTTTATATGTTTTAACCATTCATGTCATTCAACATTCTTCCTTATACCGTTCAGGTGGCACAAAACACACGCTGAACACCAGAGCTAGGATCTCGAATACATCGTATCGAGTCTAAGCTCTACTTTCCGACTTGGCTGAGCAGCCACATGAACAACAATTGGACTGTTGTTGATATAGGGGCGGGATTAAAAGCAGCATAGGGTCTCTCTAATGGCTGATTGATGGCGCCTGCACAGAGATGAGGAAAGAGTGCATGATCATAGTGTGTCTCTCCGTTTACAGTGATGATTTGCATGCACACTCTACTACCCATGTATCGTAGGGAACGTGGGTAAACTTCGCTCTCCTCAATCAGGCATTGGTGGAGAGGAGGCATGACACAATTGGAAAATTTTACGTGCTAAATTGGGAGTAAAGAGGGAGAAAGTACATAAACAAAAAACAACTTCCTAATATGTAGATATGTTTTAATTTATAGTGTATGTTACATATAAAGTATGTCAAAAACACATTACAAATACATAAGCATGCATATTTCTTTGAGCCACATGTATTTATAAATATATGAATTAGTTCCAGTTTCTAATAGGTTTCATGTATAGTTAGCACAAATATGGGCTTAAATAATTTAAAATTGTATACCTGAACATGTATTACATTTGAATATCAGAGGTTCTTCAACTTCTATACCTTGCAAGACGGATCATCCTAAAGTGCATCGCAGCACCGTCCCTCAAACATGCCTAGCCTGCCCACATCATATAACAGGCTCTCCAGCTCAGGTGCTAGTGTGCACATTGTTGGTGCTATAACAGTGACGAACAGTCAGTATGGGTGCCTCTGACACCCCTATACACCCCCCTAGGGTTGATGCTTTATGTACTGTTACACAGCAGCCTTTCTGTTTGTCTGTACCATGGCTATCATTGTTTTGTAGAACCTTCAACCCTGACGTCTGGCTATAGCGATTAGGTTTTTATTGAATTCACTCAGGTCTTTTGTACAGTGGTACCTGGTCAGTTGGTTCTAAGATTGATGTTGATTTCAGAAGGCGTTGCGTTTTAAGGTATTTTTTCCCATAAAGATGTATGTGAAACCTGTTAATGCATGGTTCGATGGGAAAATATTGACTTTATGGCAACGTAAAAAAAAAGTACAAAATTAATTTAGGTTATATTTGTGAAAATAACAAATATAATTTTAAAACACTGAAATGTAATAAAGAAAAATCTGTTAAAATACATAAAAAATACAATAAAACCTTCATTTTGATATCATTTCAATCTACGCTTTTTAATCTCAGAAATATTAGCAAGTTCATTTAGGATGCATTCACATGAGAAGCAACACTTTTGCCACTTTTGGACTGTTGCGAAACAGGCATTTCTAAGCACATTGTAGAGGGTAAAACAAAATATTTGGCTCATTTAAGTGTAAATTGAAAAAAAGTATTATTATCATTTTATTTGAATTGATTTGATATAAAATATTTATTTATTTTGTGCAGGAGTACATACATGTGTGTATGAATGTATGTGTGTGTATAAGAAATTAATATTTGTGTGTCTGTAGGTGATTTTGTGTGTGTGTGTGTGTGTGTGTGTGTGTGTGGTGTTTGTGTGTCAGTAATGAGCTGTGCATGGAGCAGAGTGATGATGTGTGTGAGACAGAAAGAGGGGCCTCAGTATTTTTAGAAAATCCTCCATAACAAAGGCCTGCTATTGCATGTCAAATAAAAGCACCTGTCTCCATGACGGAGTACAGAGCACTCACCCCTCTGCCATGTGATATTTCTCTCTCTCTCTCTCTCTCTCTCTCTCTCGCTCTCTCTCACTCCCTCTCTATTTCTTTCTCTCTTTATTTCTTCATCTCTTCTTCAAGAGATGCTGTGTCCTTTTATGTGCAGTTAATTTTTGCCTTCTTCCCTTCTCTCCTCTTCACCATGAATCTTCATTTTGCTGCTGACACCCTTGAATGTGAATTCCTCATTTCCTGGGCCCTTTTATTTATATCTGTTGCCTGGTGATTTGATCATGCTGAGAATACAAGATTAGCCATCGGCCGGCGCCCTTCTTTTCTCCCTCAAGGACATCTGCTCTCCGAAATGTTATTGTTTGTGCTTCTTAACCCTTCGTCTGCAAGAATGTTTAATCATATGTGCTTGGTCATGTTGCTGCTGTAATTGCTTAATATTTCTGCCTATTATCTCATTTTCCTGCACTATTTTCACTACTAAGATTAGCTCTGGGAAAATGTTATGTCCTTAAAGACCAGTTTTAATTTACTCTGATAATCAGAACAATGCATTTTGTAACTTAAATTCATTAATAAATTAATTAATTAATTAATTTATTTATTTATTTATTTAAGTGTATGTATTTACATTTGATGTTAGTACATTTGAGACTTTGGGACACATCTGTTTGACATTAGTGGAGCTGATGAGGTCATCGGAAGGTGACTCTCTGTGTTCTACTTACCATAAAATGCACCACATGGCATTGTGACATTAGTGGTGTACTGATAGTGACATACTATTCTCTGTTGGACCATTTATTATTAACATATATCTAAAAGAAACACACATTTAATACATACATGCATACTGTTTGCAGCTATAACATCTTACACACTACTGAGAGGGCTTTCTTTCTTCAAACTCTCTTCCTAGGAGAATGGAAGCTGTTGAGTAAAAGGGACTAATTTAATAGTAATGTCTGAGAGTGTAAAGTGCACTTTCGTCCAAGTAGTAAATACAGAATAAATCACTGGGCTCAATCCCCAGACGGGCAAGTAAAAGTACTGTTACTTTGATATTTTTACTTAAGTATGAGTAGTTACTAGTGTAAAAATCTACTCAAGTAAAACTCATTAAAATGTTCTTAGAGTAAACACGTTACTTACTTTTTAACAGAAGGTGGGCGTGTCTTTCCAGTGTAATGCAAACAGGACATAAATGGACATAAATCTTACAATAGTGGTTTTTAATGAAAATATAATTAAAAAAACATGTTTATACAACATTTAAAACATCTTAGGATGTATGTGTCATTTAGAACAGACCATCACATAAACATTTTCAAACTATATAACCCATTAGAAACTACTGGATTATACCAGAATCGCCACAGGCTTTTAAAATATTTCATTTTATTCCGATAATGTATTTTACTTCTATTTTATTTTAAGTTATTAATGTATCAATCATAAAGGGCCTTCGTAACATATTATGACATACGTTATATTTAAAAAGTGATCCTTGTGTACACGTAGTGTACAGAGTTGGTAGATTATGTGGGCTTTGATGTAGTTTAGTGCATTTTTAAAGGGGTTTTGGCCTAAACTAATGTAATCTGGCATTCCTGTATCACTTCAGCATCTTCCCAGAAACAACTGTTTAGCGTATTTTTAACTCAGTAATGGAAGTTATATAACATGTAGCAAAATAAAAAAAATGTACAAAACATACTTAAGGAAAAGTACAAAATATGCGTCTGGAATGGCAAACTTTTACTGCCTTGACAAGTGCAGTGGAAATGCCCCCATTCCCCAACCTATAGTATATATAGTATGGGGGCCCATATCAAGGGTGTCCCAGTTTTTTTTTTCTATTTGGAACCAAGGTGGGCCCAAGATAAAAACAGTTCAGAACCACTTGCCTACATCATTCAAAAGAACAGAAAGTAAGCTTGTAAGCAAGTTAACATTGAACACTGGCAAAAAGAAAACAGATATTTAAATAGAGGCTTGCTTTTCATCTTTCTTAGTTTTCATGTTTGTTTGCTGCTTGATGTGTTGTCCTTGAGTTTTCTGTGGCATGTTTTAGATGTTTTCTGTTTTTCTGTGATCTTACAGAAGTTTAATAACCCTGTCTTTTTCTATTAATTCCCAAGGGATTTAATGTTCCGCGCTTTCCAGCCAGCCTCATTAATTTCCCACAATTCTAAAAGATATATGGTATTCTACGGCGATGGCTAACAATGCAGAACCGTCTGTCATCACTTTATTGTGCGGTTCTACAGTAACAAGGTGTTCAGAGTTTCTCACAGCCAGGCTGAGGTTATGAGATTAAGAAACATTACGATTGAGGTGCAGAGCGGGATTTCGTCGAAACAGTTGAAAGTGGACTCGGTCAAAGAGAAAGCAAAATGAGCGTGTGAATGATACAACTGGAAGATTTTCTTATTTCCTCAATGACATCCCTTGATTCTGAATCCTCCTTTTATACAGTCTGAGCACTAATCAAACCCTCTCACTCGCTCTTTAATTCTCTCTCCCCGAGGGTACGCGCCCCGTTCGTCGTGTCAGGAGGTTCCGCAAGTTATTGTCTTCCGTAATTAACCGGTTATCAAACAAGAACATTTCATTAAGGTACAATTACCAGCTAATTCTGCTGGGGGGCCACCTGCCATGTCAGGATTAAGGAGGCAACGCGGCGCTTGTTCACGCCAGCAGCAGGCCCACGTTCGTTAGTTCTAATTCACTGGGACCTGCTCTCTCCCCCCTCTGACGGCTTCAATTGCTAATGAATCCGCTCACTTTGGAATAATTAGAAATCCTTAGGCGTGTTAATTTATTTAAGAGTCACTGTCGTTAGACCCACTCATTAGCTCGGGTTAAATTAATTTGAAATCTGAGCTGCCGGGAGCTCCTCGAGAGTTCATTATTACGAAAGCCACGCAACTTTGTTCAATATTTAACTGTTAGCGATGCCAGCGCTCAGATGTAAAGCCTGCATTATCACTGCTTAAGATTTTATAATCTTATTAACGTTGAGGATTTTGTCATTTGTTTGACGTTGTTTCAGATGGTGCGAGCTATTGATAGAAATTGTAAAAACTTCACCTCAGCAGATGCAGCCAGCTTCTTTAGGGCTCCGAATCTTCTGTTTAATCAGATTAGACAGATGTTTCTGTTTGTGTGCGCGCGTTTGTGTTGAAGGTGCTTATAATGCGCTTTATTGTGATCTATTCATGTTGTGATTGGTAAACATCTCACAATATATTTACTGACTATACCCAATAAAAACTGGATGTTCGATTGATTAAAATTTATTTGATATGCTGGATTGCACGGTGCCTCAGTGGGTAACCCTGTCACCTCATAGCAAGAAGGTCCTGGATCCATCCCCAGGTGAAGCTGTCTGGGTCTTTTTTCTATTTCATTAATGCATAAATAACATTAGCGTAGTCAATTTGTCTTTCACTGTCGATCCCTGATTCCAGTCTGCTAGGTATATTGTAGCCTCTTAATGCCAATCAGTGTACTTTTGAAAACCCGACCCACACAGTCCAGACATCCTGCCCCACAGGAACTTCCAGTTATGGCTGCTAAATGGTACAAAACAGTTTAAAATATTGGTTCGATTGAGGAATACCCCACTGTGTCACCAGGGCGTCCAGTCTGGGTCTTTTCTTTGTATAGTTTGCATGTTCTCTGCACGTCCGAGAGCTCTGCTGTCCTCCCACAGTCCAAAGATTTTGAATTATTGTGTTTGACAGTGTACTTGAACTGATGAATGTATTGTAAAGAGTATGTTCCTGCCATGACAGGAATGTGATCAAACTGTGTAAAACTATATTTCGTATATAAGTAAATCAGGGATGTAGTGAACACTTTCGTTAACACTGGATTCTTTTGTGTTGTTAATTAGTGTTACACATTTGCTTATACTTTTTCTATACCATTAAACCTTATAGTAAACATGCGCAGAATAGCAATCAGAGCTCTGCCCAGCCCTGTATAAATGTTTAAATGATGTTTCTCCTTGTGCACCACTGTAACAAGCTCCCCAGAGAAATACAGCACTACCACTGTTGTATTATTTTTCCTCATCAGTTTAAGCACCACAGACACATTCACCACTTTAATGTTGTTTTTCTCATCAGTTAAACCAATGCTCTCCTCTCAGTGCTCTCTCCCCTCAATACAATGTGACATCAGTTTTTCACCACATTCTAACATGTTTTCTCCCATCAGCTTCAGCCATTCTGTCGTCTCCCTCAATTTCACAGCGAATAGAATTTTTTTTTCTGTTCGCGAATGGGGAAAATGATTGACATGCCATTACATTAGCCTACATTCCAATCTTACCATTTCTCAGTGGCTTCATTCCATTGCTGTAGATTGCCTTTCGTGTTAAACCCGGCCGTCTTTTTCTTCTCTTTCGCTTTCTCTCTTTCTCTCTCTTTGTACTGTTTCTTTGATGTGACACCCACTCTGATAGAACGATGGGCCGGCTTAATGAACTCTCCGGCAGAAATGCTGAAACCCCAAAAACCGTTTCTTTTTGCATTGTCTTGACCCAGTATTTTAGGAAAGATTCAGTTAATAAAATTACATTTCCATGATGAAGTTTCAGGGATTAATCTTAGGCGTTGGCGTGGGTGGAGGGGTGGTAGTGGTTGGTCTGACATTTTTGTGACTGGACTTAAACATACGGGAGAACACGAGAGATGGATTAAATATTGGTTGTGGTCAAAGGTTTAAATACATTTGTATTACACATTATGACTGGGTTTTTTTCTTAGGTTTTACACACCTTGGTTACATTCATGACAGAACATGATGTTGAAAGTTCTGTTTTCAGTCACTTTCTTAACTGCTCACCAGGTCAGGGTTTGGTGGGGGGCACCACACACTTATAGTGCAATTCAGCGTATATATATATATATATATATAAATCCCCATGTAGTTTTGTACATTCCCTGGGACTTCTTACAGTCACCCAATGCTTATTTATTTTCATCTGCCATGCACATTCAACATACAACACTTTCAGTCATGTGCAGCTATTTCTAAATCATACTTCTCCTGCCTCTTGTCAGTCGAGTTCACAGTTGCAGATGTAATGTG
>JAYDZG010000043.1:9133000-9154113 GCA_034509265.1 Microcambeva bendego
GGGACTTCTTACAGTCACCCAATGCTTATTTATTTTCATCTGCCATGCACATTCAACATACAACACTTTCAGTCATGGACAGTCATGTGCAGCTATTTCTAAATCATACTTCTCCTGCCTCTTGTCAGTCGAGTTCACAGTTGCAGATGTAATGTGGGACCAGTTCAACCCTGCTCCCTCAGGCACAGTCAGTTTGGCCCAACCAGGTCGATAGCACAGCTGAGATTTGAAGTAAAAACTTGAGAGCTCGATATTTAAATGGCAGCACCTTGTACTCCTCTGACTTGTAATTTCTGTTCTTTTTCTGGCTGATGCTGTTTGTCCTGTGCTACTGTTTTTATAAATGGGATCTTAACCGTTTATAAATGTGATAACAAACGTTTCTGTGATTCCCTTCACCCTGTGTGCGTTTGACACAGAAGATCAAACGGAGGAACGTGACTCTGACTCTGGCCTTGACTCGGGTTAAGTGGATGAAGACTTGTACTGTGTATGCGTTCTTTTTTTTCTAATCACTATTCCCATTCTCTTTCTTTCTGTCTCTAGGGGTATAAGAGAAAAACAGAAGCAGCAAAGAAGGAGTACCTGAAGGCCCTGGCGGCGTACCGAGCCAGCCTGGTTTCCAAGGTAACGACAGGAGGAGGAGGTCATGTCTTTGATATGTACGGGTCATTGGTGATGGGGGGATGAGCTATATTATACATTAGATGGAGAAATTTACGACGATCTCTGGGGAGGGACTGTCACTGCGTGATGCGTGTGTACGTGTGTTCATGAGTGTGTGTGCTGCACCGGGCCAAATTAGACCCTGACCCCTGTATGTATAATCAAACTACATATATTATCAGATTTTATTATACAACAGTAATTATCTTCCATAGGAATAGTATGCATTAAACATTGCTGGGACAAAATCTAATCCATTAGAATCCACCTCGTGATATATTACTTAATCCGAGTTCATCTCCTTATGCTTGAAATATGCAGAATCCATAGATCGAAAGCAAGTACCTAATTTATGAAAGCGATTCCTCTCTGCATAGTTTCAACAGGAGCTGCGTAATGGATCGTTTTATTGCATATTTTCATCTACATAATAAAACACACCATTTTCATACCCCCTAATTTTACAGCCATTGTTTTCCTTTTCAAAAACGCAAATTGCATTTTCATGCTAAACACTCCCTCCCTTCCCGTCTCTCTCTCTCTCTCTCTCTCTCTCTCTCACTCTCTTTCTATCTCGTACTTCTTCTCCCTCCCCCATTTTCTATACTTCTGTCTCTAAGCTCTTTGGCCCAAAACAAGAGACTTGATTAAGCTATGAATTGTGTATTCATCAAGCCTCCTCCCTCAGCAGCTCCTATTAAACGCCTTTCTCGTCCTTCGTCTCACGTAATTAAATATTTCGTCAAAATCTGTTTCTTGCAGACACTTTGATTGATGCCTCGCTTAACCGGCAGGCACTAAAAAGAAAGAAAAATGAAATAACAGCCGAATCCATAGCACATTTAGAGTCGTCAAGGCTCCAATCATATATTTGCGGAGAAAATCACTGTTGTTCGTAAAGGATGTTATTTTTTATATATCTCTTTGGAGAGGTTGAAGAGTGCGCACTTGAACCGTGCTGAAAGAGATAAGTGATTGTACTGAGCCTGAAGATGCTTGCTTTTATGCAGATCTCGCATTGGCTACGCACCTGCCCGCATTTTCCAACTTAATGTATTTTTGTGTTACGTTTTGTTTTGATAAATGTATGTCGCATGATTATGAGAAGCAAGTCAAAGCAGGCATTTCAAATCAAACCCTTTGTTGTCTTGGAATGAATTCTGGAAATTAGTTTCAGATGCGTGATTAACTGTGAAATTCAGGTTGAGTAACAAAAATATGTTTATTTATCCTCAAAATCTTGTTTGCACTGTTAAAACGTTCAACCGGAGAAAATGAATGCGGGATAAACCGTCCGCCATGCATACATCTATATAAGGTTTTATGTAAACCTTGTCATGAGACGGTGTACTAATAATTACATTTAAAATACACCTTTAGGAGCCTCTTCAAGTTCCTTTGTTTAGTTTAAAGTTGGATTTCTTTAGAAATTGTTACAAACAGGTGATATCCCTGAAACCCACAGTCACACAGGCCTGCTCAACCAGCTTCTCTTTTTGTTTCTTCATGAAGTTTTGCAAATTATTGATTTCATTCATTCATCTAGTTCATAGTTCCATAAATGTGATTACTCTGATTACACATCACACAGCTACTAAAATCACTGGCTTTTCATCAGTACCTATAAACACTACCAAAAGCTAAAAGTTATCTAACAACCGAGTAGCTGTCGTCGTCTTCAGCTTCATAAGTGGTTGTACAATTAAATATGTACCAAGCCACCAGGATCCATAATTAATGTATTGTAGTATCAGTCTCAAGCTTGATAAATAGGAAGGGTTGTGTCAGGAAAGACATTGTAAAAAAGGAAAACTGTGCCAGATCATTGGATCACAATCATTTTTTACTAATTATGCACCCAGGATTAATATTTAGTATTATAGCCAGTTATGTTAGCATTGCACGTCGTTGGCATTGTGGTGCGTTATCAGTTCCTTTGTTGTTTATACAACTTTCTTTTGTCATTTACATCAATCTTGAGTGGTCATTGCTTCTAAACTGGTAGTCTAATATACTTTTTTCTTTACAATATTCTCTTGATCCAATTAGAAAACTCTGGGAACATGTCAACTTTCTAATCATTCTGCTCTCTTCACCTTTCAGACCTACAACGACCCAGTGGAGAGTAAAAGTGTCCAGTCCAGTCAGCCCTCATCCCACATGATGCCCCCCAACCCCTCGCTGTACAGTGTGCCCCCTCAGCCCTCCTCTCCTTACTTGGGCCCCAGCCCTTTCCCTCTGTCTGACCTACAGAGTTACGCGGCGGCCGGAGCGCCTCGGCATGCGCTGCCTCGCTCTGCCATGCTGCCCGCGCTCAGTGCCTCCCCTCCGGCCTCGTTTCAAATTAGCCCTCCTCTCCACCAGCAGCTCTCTCTGCACCAGGGCTCGCTCCTCAACCAGCCAATCCGCATGCAGCAGGTTCAGTCCCAGCCAATCATCTCTCATCAGATGGGCCTCCAGGCCTCCATCCACTCCCCAGCTCCAGGCCAGCAGGTTCGTAAGCCACTAGCTTATTATATACTTTTAGTATAGAATTATTCTGAGTGCACTCTGTAACTGTTTACTCCTGGTTCCTCTTGCATTATAAGGCATGCCAGTAGGCGTAATGAGTGATGACCTGTGTATGACTATTATTTTGGGAATTTAGGATACCCACTATGATTCTGATTAAGATGAAGTGATCATGCTGGGTAGCACGGTGGCTTATTGAGTAGCACTGTCAAAGGTCCGGGTCCGGGTCCTCTGGTTTCCTTCCACAGTCCAAAAACATGCCTGGAGACACTGAATTGTTTTACAGGTACCTAGCCACTAGGATGCACAAACCAGATAATTGTAGTGACAGTCCCAAGCCTGGATAAAAAAGGAGGATTGTGTCAGGGAGGGCCTCTGGTGTAAAAACTATGCCAAATGAATCATGCGGATCCTGATTCACTGTGGCGACCTACTGCTCAATGCTGACTACAGTCCAAGTGGGTCCAGACCCTCTCCTAGGTCAAATACCTCTATAGAAACCTAACTGAAGGCAAGGATTGAAACCAGGACCTGAAAGCTGTGCAGCATCAACACTACACGATGCCTCCAGTGGCTACCAGATAAACCACAGATAAATGCAGATCTCCAGCAGTGCGTGATTAGAGAACGTTGTAACAGAGTGCGATGTGTTGTGATTCCGGTGCCGAAGCGATTTAGGCTGCAGCGTTGTTTTGCGAGATGAAGGTGTGTATTGAGGTGTCATCTGAATCAGCAGAGACCTGCAATGTGTGAAGCCGAGCGAAACTGATTTTAGAAAAAAGCCTCTCTTTGCTTAGCACATCTCTGCAAAGTCACTAAAGGGGAAAAAACATTTAAGGTGCTGAAAGGAGGTTACAGTTGGAAGATTGAATGTCAAACTCTAGCCAACTCTTCTCCCCTCAAGCGTTGGGAAATTGCTCAACGCTATCAAGAATTTGATAAAAGAAACGAATGTTTGAATTAATTTTCTCAGAGAGAAATAAATGAGGATTTTTTCTCTCTGTTTTCTTAGGGCTTTTCTCACTTACAGTCAGAGTATCAGAAGACTGTTGGAGGTTCTCAGTCTCCTGGAGCTCCGAACCAAGTGGGACAGAACCCTGACTGGGACAGTGAGTACTGTAATCGGGAGTGTGGAGGAAACCACTGCAGGTGTGTGATATGATATTTGCCACTATGGCCATCCGTCTGTATTTTTAATTGGAATTAGAAATTTTAGAATTAAAAGATTTCTGATTGAAACATTAATACATCCAAAACCTTTGAGAACACACATGTGTATTTTGATTATCCTTTAATGAATCCCTTGCTCATAACAGACTCCTAAAATCCTGTGTTTCGTCTTGAGTGCCAACCCAAATACTCTTGTTTGTATATAACACATATTCAGTGTGTTAAATCACTTCAAACTTAGAAAAGTACACAATAAAATAATGTTCCAATTAGTTGTAGGTACTGTCATTACCTCTCATCTCGATATACAGTTATGATTTCTACTCATACTTAAACCACAGAGCTTATTTACAGTAGACACAGATCAGGCATAACATTTTATAACCTCATTAAAATTGAGTCGGAGTACTTTGCATGCAACAAACTTTGATGCACAGTGTATTCTGATACCTTCTTATCAGAACCAGCATTAACTTCTTCAACAGTTTTAGCTACAGTAGCTTGGCTATAGGCTCGGACCACACGGTCAAGCTTTCGAAAGATAGTTACTGACCACTGCACCCCATAAGATGTTTAGAATTACGTTAAACTGTGTGTAACTGCCTAATTACTTGTAAGCTAATGTAACTCTTGCTGCTTACATTTCTGTGTCAATAAAACGGGGATCATTTGACTGCAATTTTTAAAAGTAGAATAAACCTTGGGAAATAAGCAACACGCTGAAGTAAACTTTATATCATCAAGATTTTAGAAGCTTTTTTACAAAGAAGAAGGCTTTGTTTCTATTTTTGTTTTTCTTTGTCTATATGATGTATGATCTAACAGTACACTTTAGTCAAGTTCTAGGCTGACAGTTTTGGAGCAGCCTTTTTGTTTTTTGCACGTTGGTCTCTAAGCCAATGACTGTGAAGCGCCTCTGATTGTATAAGTCATGTTTCAGAAGATTCTAATTCATAGATAATCTTTCTTTGATCGTTCTTAAATTTCATTTGAGCATTCAGACAAAACATCCTAGAATTAGGATACAGTTGGATCTCTCATCCTTGCAAGGAGACCATTATTGCATGTACTTATAACAAGTGCATTTAAATAAAGCCTATTTATATTTTAGATTTTTTCTGGTAACTTCAAAAGGTAATAAAATATTTTTAATAAAGTAATTATTATTTTTTTATATGAAAAATTCTTTACCCCTAGTAATGTTTTCTTTTTTATTAATACTTAATGTTACCATCAGCGGTCTACATATATTGCTTGAATAACAAATAGCATTCTATTTAAGATACTTTTCTTCTACATAATGGCACTGTGCACTTTATTGTACATAAATGAGACCCATTAATGGTCCCCACTTTTCTTTAAAAAAAGACATGATATGAAACAGATGTGTAGTTAGTCTCGCTTAGAGATTAGTTCATGTTCCATGTTGTACTAGATCATTGGAAAAGCATCATTAAATCATTATGACCATTTTCCTGATATTGTGTTGGCTTTCATTTGAGTATTCAGACAAAGGGGGGGGGGGCTGTGGGGGGTTGGCAGTTTACCACCGTTGCTTTCTTGGACCTTTTATGTTTTTTTGGGAAACACACCACAAGAGCTTCAGTTTTGCTCTGACCCAGTCATCTAACCATCACAATTCGGCTAACACATTAACTGTAAGGATAAAATGTTCACTTGGTGCCTAATTCATCCCACCCTCTAACAGGTACCATGATGAAGAGATATTCAGTGTTATTCACTTCACTTCAATGGTTCTAATGTTATACCCGGTCTATGTATTTTTTGTTTATAAGGTATTTAGAAAGCAGTGATTGGCTCTCGGGTCTTGCTTCTGCTGTTTGGTTCAGGACTCTCCTATATATGGGCTACATTTGTCTGTGTAATTAAATGTCTAGACTCACTCAGAGCCAGAATAGTTTATTAAAAATAGTTCTCCATGTCATCTGAAGCAATTTCTAGAACTTGTGAGTAGAGGGCAGTTTGAAAAGCCCAACTTGTGATAATTTTGCTTTTCTAATGTACGTTTTGTTTCTTCTGTGTTGATTTTTCAGTGGCAGCATGATAGGCAGGGACAAGCAACTCTACCTCACTTGAAGTGAATGGAGAAGAAACAAAAAGTGATGAAAACACCAGGGAGTATCCTACACCTCTCCACCCCACCCCCTCGTCACCTTCCGTTTTTTCCTCAGTGTCATTTTTCATTGGTTTTTAGAAGGATGTGTACGCGTGTTCTGAAGACTACTAGTGATCCTCTCATTTTTTGCCAAGCACTTAAAATGTATAGGCCTCCCACTGGAGACTATTCAGAGCACTCATACTTTCTCTGAATTAAAAAAAAAAGACAAAAAGATATAATAAAGGAAAAAAACAAACAAACAAACTACCGAAAAACTGGCCTTCGGGGCGAACGAGCTTTAACTAAATTAGAGGAAAACATTCCTCTTTTTCTCCTCTTTCATGCTCTCACTTTAGGTTTTTTATTTATTTCTTGCTTGCTATGATGCTTTTTGCCAATAACAGGTCCTGTACTGTAGAGAAATACTTATAATGACGCCATCGATGAGCGGCGAGTTACTGTAGGTCCACCTGATGCTCTGTGAACTTTGAGAGATATTAGTAAAAAAAAAAAAAAGTAACACGTGAATAGATAAATACATTTAACAACTTCTTTTTGTAATTTTAAAGACCTGCTGGGGTCTTTAATGATCTGTCACAGTGTGATTGTAAATATCACTTTTTTGGGGGATCAAATTGGGAAAATGAAGTCCAGATATTTTTTTCTTCTTTAATATGACTTATAATTCATTGATTTGTATTTTAAATGGTATTATGTGAGTGTGTGCTGGTATGTGACGGGATGAGTGCGAGTGTGTGTGTGTGCGTGTGTGTTGAAAATTTGACTAGCATGTGCAGGTGATATCAGAAACATGTCACACAAACACGATTTCGCATCAGATCTGTACTCACTGGTGGATTTGTAGATAAAGATACGACTGGTCTCTTTATTAGAGAGGTGTAAACAAACTAGGAACACGGCCGCCAGATTCTCTGTGTTTTAAGATTTTCCAAACAGGCTTGTTTTGAGAACCAAATTTGCGTAGGATTTCGATTGGCTTTATTTATGATCTCAGGTTGTACATTCCGGTTGGATGAAAATGGGGTCGGGTTTTACAGGAATTGAAGCACCGGAATGAAAATAAAAGATAAGATCTGCACTTAAATTGTTGTGTTTGCCTGGTCGGACTGATGATTCCATAGCAGTGCGGTGCAGTGAACTGAAATGTGCTCGGTGTGAGATATTACAGCACACATTCAAACTACAGTGGGTCTATAGTTTTCTAGTAGCTTTGCTAGGTGTTATATTGTGTTGATCTCATTCTTAAGTTTTGTGAATAAAATAAAAAAAAATACATTTGATCATTTATTCAAGCCATTTCTTTTTCTGTAGCATATTTTGGTTGGTAAAAGAGAACCTTTAAGACATTTCATTTGTGTACAAACCTGCCAATTGTAGTTATTTTATTTGTAAAGCCAGTAATTATAATTATTTTTTAATGGTTACCGAGTTATCTTTTGATTTCCAAGTTGCCCAACAATTATTTAATTGTTTAACAGGTTTCCTATCTATTTATGAACAAAATGAGATCATTTTTGCTTGTACCTACATTTTCCAGTTTGTTTGTTTGTTTTTTGTTTTTTTGGTTTGATGAAGACTGCCTTTTTGGTTTCTGTTTTTTACTTTTATGATACTGGCATATTCTTTCCTTACCAGCCAGGTCATTTTTGTGTCACTATGCCTTTTTTGTTTCATTTGTCCGTAATAAAAATGTTAAAGGTGAACCGAGTCGTTGTTCTTTTCTTGAACGTCGAACACATACATCAGAATGCGAGTTTAAAGCAGGTCAAATGTATTTGTTTTTGTATGGACATGGACATTGTCTCAAAGCAACTTTACATAATCCAGAACCTAAAGACCAAACCTTTATCGATCGAGCCGAGGCGGACGGTGGCATGGAAGAACTCGGAAGAAACCATGAGAGGAACGAGACTCCTTGGGCGTCCTAGAGAACAACGTGAATATGAAAATGGACAAGTCAAACCTTCAAAAATTACATTGTAACTAAAATAATAATAATAATAATAATAATAATGTAAACACTTAAGTGTTCTTGAGGATTTGGTCCAGTTTTGTGAAATAGTGTGTAGTTAGTTTTGCCCAAGTTCATTTCACATCTAGTAGGAAAACAATGAACAACTAAAATCACATTTGAATTAAAATGTATTTTAAAAATTTCATAGTTGAGATAGTTCAAAATTAGTTCAAAATAGTTCAAAATTTCCCAACCTGTGGCCTTCAAGTCATAAAAGTCTACGGCTTGTGAATTGTCATATTAATATATGCATTTTGTAGTTACACCTGTTAGGGGATTAACAATAAAAGTGTTGTTGTATGTCCTCAGAGCATTCGATGTGATATTTAAGAAGATTCTTGATGGTTAATTAAGTCAAAGTGGGATCAAGCTCATTATAATAATAGAAATTTACCATAATATTACCCTTTGACAAATTTTAAAAAGCTTCAAAGGCCAAAAAGTAGATTGTGATGAGCTCTTGACTAAAATCTCAAGCTACAGAAGTAAATCTTTCATGTAAGTGGGTGAGCTTCTTTCATGTTATGGAAAGAAAATATTCAATATTACTTTATATCTTTGCCCTGATCTATGTCTTGCTGTAAATCGATCACATAAATCAAACATGATTTTAATTCATCATTTATCAAACTCATTGTTGATTGATGGGCAACATAGCAATCATCGGCATTAAAAATCGAACCCACAACACATCAAAAGTGCGAAAAGTCAAGGGATCTGAAGATTTCTTCTGTTTATTAGCTTACTTTTTATACACACAGGAATAAATGGCAGAACACTTGTTTACCTTCACTGTATATATCACCAATTTCTGTGCAGCCTCCGAAGTACAACGTACAGAAAAACAGGGCGTGAACACACAAACAGAACTGCTCCAGCACACACAAAGCATTTCCATTTCGGCTCCCTGCAACTCCCATTATTTTGTGTTTCATTAAGAATGTATGACTGTGATTTCCACATAATATGTGTCATAGCATGGAATGGTGCTTCAGGTTTCCAATTGCTCAATAATGATCTATTTGACAATTCAATACTAGCAGAGGTGTCTGCTGCAGTATGAATAAAACATAGAATGGGGTTTGGTAGTGGGGTGCTCAGCAATTCTGCAGTATAGTTTTAATTTTGGACTATTTTAGGTTTGAAATCCAAGTTAAAATGAAATGAAACAAAAATGATTGAACCTCCAGCAGTAATGGATTGGTTTTAAATACCCATATACGTACTCTGCAATATTTTATGTGGTAAATCAACATAGTAGTTTTTATGTGTCTATAAAGCTAAGTAAAACAGCCAGTACAGGTGCATCTCAGTAAATTTGAATATCATCTACAGTTGTCCGTCAAACAAACGTGAGAATCCAGGTAAAATCCAGGTTTTTATTCCTGTTGCACCTGGTTTAATTTAAAATTAAAAAAATATTACAATTGATTGAGAACATTATATGGAACAATTAGCAAACAAGGTCTTGTGCTCTCAAGGACAAAATGATTAAACAAAGTTACTGCGCCTTATTTAAACAATCCTGTCAGATTAACTGATTCTCTAATCTTCTCTTAAAGTTTAAAAACCACAAATAATTCCCAAACACACACAAGATTTCAGAGTGAGGTCTTAGATAAGGAAGGTATAAGTGATATATGAAGTCCCTTAATAAAGTAGCAGAAAGACCTGCAAATTGCAGAAACAGCAACTTGTAACTAGCAAATTAGCATTAAATGACAATCATTTCTAAAGATGCACCTCTACTACTGCACCCTAAATAAAAACAAACATAAAGAAAAGTTTCAAAATAAGCACAATAGCATTTATATGAATGTATGATGTAGTTTTGTGATAAATCCTGTCTTTTGTGGTTGCATATATGACTAAAATGACACCACACTCACAATGAAGTATGAAGGTGGAAGTGTCATGGAGCTGCTTTCATGCACTGCTACTTCTGTAGCCTTTCATGTACTAAATGGTAACATGAATGCAGTGATGTAACAGCACACTGTATGGTAGAATTAATCTTACTGACCAAGCTTTTTGGACATGAAGACAAAAAATCTTATTATTACTTATTTGGTAAATTTGTTTTTCAAATTTGCTTGGGTGGTCGTGTTACCAAGACAGAACAGACTGACAGTTACAATGAATAATAATCTTCCACACCTTTATATTTTGGTTATAAACTGTCACATTGGATGGAGTAGTAACTGGTCCTGTCTGATCTTATATTATGGATTTAGCATAATCTGATTTCCACCTTTTGCATGCTAAAAGAAGCTTAAAGGGGAAGAAGATTTTCATGTGATGACATGAATGCATCAGTGGCTACACATTCAACCAAAGACATTTTTGCTGATGGCATTAAAAGGGTGTGGTTAAAAAGCAAAGAAACATTTGGAATAAGACACAAATTAAACACATTAATTAATGGATTTTGTAATGTTTTAGTTTTAAGAATTATTTACTGTGGCCAGCCATATGTAATAATCACAAACACTACCAACAGAGAAATTTGGAGCAGGTTGCAGACATAAATATAACGTTAATCAACATATATTCCTAGAAATTAAGGTAAAATTAAGGTAAAAGTTTTAAATTTTCAGCACAACTTCTGCAATTTTTTTGGTAAAGTAGTTTTAATAATGTAAATATTTAATGCTGCTCAACCACCACTACAAAAAAACTTAGATATCATTTACATTGTTTACAAAGTCAACTAAAACAACTTTTGCTTTGTTTCCCATGATCAGATTACTTACTCACATTTCAACCCATAAATTATTTCCAGTATTAGAAAAGCTTTTTGTACATGTACACACACAGTAATGTGCTCAGTTTGCCACATAAAATATGAAATGTTTAACATTTTTAAATCTAATAATAATAATAATAACAGGTTTGAAGAGCATTCATTTCATTTATACACCACAGTCTAATGAAAAGCAAACATATGGTCAAAAGTTCTAAAGCAAGAAGGCAGTTTGGTTCTTGCTTAATGGAAACTTTCCACTTTTGCAGTTTAATTTTGTGGTGCAACGTGCACCAAACAGTCTCTGTGACAAGAGGTTTATTTCCTTGCTTTCACTCTGGACATATTTTACTGCTTTGATGTGGCTGAGTAACGTATGGTCTATGGTTTCCATGTCAACATTTTTATCTAACGAGACCACATATGCAACTGGTCTGGTAGTTATAAAAGCGAGTCAGTGTGAAGTAAAATTCCCCATCATTTTTTTTTACTCTTTGCATTAACAATGCAGAAGAGAGAGAGAGAGAGAGAGAGAGAGAGAAAGAGAGTGTGTGTGTTTTAGAGAGAGAGAGAGAGAGGGAGAGAGAGAGAGAACATACCCAGGAAATGTGGGCAGATTTGACAAGAAAAGACTTTCGGTTTCTTATTTTTTTATGAGGTTTCCTTTTCTTTATTTTCTTTTTTTAAAATGGTGCCAGCTATATGAGGTGCTGGCTTGCATTGTTTAGAAATGCATACTTTATGTTAAGTCGAACATTATTATATAATGCATAGCTTTATTTTTGTAAGGTTTTACAATATAATATGCCTTCCTGTCAGTTATAAAAATATCTATGAACCTTTATTGTTAAAATCCTAGTTTTTTGTTAACACTTTATTTACAAGGATGAAGCAATAGTGCAATTAATGAGCTTCAGCCATGATAAAAACAGATATAACAGATTGATTGAATTTGTTCTACATTTTGACAATTTAAAAGCAATACGAGCTAAGTTCCATTACAGCATGCATGAATCAGGCACAACATTATAACCACTCTTTTAATATTATGCTGGTCCTCCTTTTGATGCCAAAACAGCCCTGAAACTGTAATGCACTGTGTATTCTGACACCTTTCTATCAGAACCGGCATTAACTTCTACAGCAATTTGAGCTAGAGTACCTCGTCTGTTAGACTGGACCACATGGAACAGCCTTCCCTCCCCATGTGTATCAATAAGGCTTGGCTGCCCATCACCCTGTCACCGGTCTACTGCTGTTCCTTTGTTGGATTACTTTAATATAGATACTGACCACTGCAGACCAGGAACATAACACAAGAGCTGCAGATTTGAAGGTGCTCTGACTAAGTTGTCTGGATTTCACAATTTCGTCATGTTTCCTGCTTCTAACATCAGCTTTGAGGATAAAATTTTCACTAGCTGTCTAGTATATCCCACTATAGTTAACAGTTAATTTCTCTGCAATTAATTCTTATTTGGCATTACTAGACATTGATGTTATTTGTTCTGCATTTTCATAACTTTAGAGAAACACCATTACCAGTTAAGAATTCCATTACAGCATATGGCAAACAGTACAAAGGTGCATAAAAGCCTGGTGAAAAGAGCAAGGCTAAACAAAAACAGGGATTTCCTTTAATTTAATGCATTGATATATAAAATAAAGCCTATATACCCATCAGTACAAATATTCTGACCTCACAGAATCTCAAGCAATACATTGTGTGGATTCGGCATACACACAGTATGTGACACTCGGTGGTTGGAGTTGTGTAAAATGCTATAAAAACAACTCTAGAGCAGGAAGTAGGTCTTTTTTTCACCAAAAAGTTCATATTTTTTTCCATGCCATGTTTCACCTTTCACATGTCACATTTAATGTGATAAACCACATGAGTTGCCATGTTGGAACTTAAATAACAGCCTACAACTGATCTTGATCTACTCATATCAGAAGTATGAGTCAGAACTCAAAATCAGAGCAGAGCCTAGTTCTCACAGTACAGAACACTTTTGCTCGGGGTCTGTTAGGGAGGCAATCGCACGGCAGATAATTTAACTAATTTAATAGTTCCTAATCGCGGAAATGATTTTAACTGTGGAGCATTGCCTCCTACAGATAGTGGCAAGCTAATTTAAATAAGGCAGCTAGCAAAGCTACAAATTATTTCACAATTTCTCAATATATATATATTTTCAAATATACTACAGAGGACGTATAAAATAAAAATATCCAAACAAGTCAAAAAGCTTGACCTTGAAGTTCCAATTACAAACACAGATGGATCAGTAGGTTCTATTAGAGAACCCATAAGAGACAAGCTCATATGACAAGCTACACTGACCAGGCATTACATTATAACAAGAGCCAAAATGTGGTGGTCCTATCATCAAAACTGCAGCTCTTGTGGGGTGTTCACAGTCTACAGTGTCAGCATTTATATCAAAATAGATAGATAGATATCAAAAGTGGTCCAAGGATGAACAGTGGTAAACCAGCATCATGGGTGATTTTGGCAGCAAATGGGGGGCCAACAAAATATTAGGAAGGTGGTTATAATAATGAGCTGAGAGGGTGCTGCACAAATAATTTGCTTAATCACACAGACATAAAGAAACAAGGACCTTGAAATTGTAAAGCGATCTGACCGTGGAAATTGTCACACATGTTCAAGTAGCTTCTAATTCACAGCAGAGCCATTTTGTGGTTATCTGACCATGCAGACAAATTTCCTGTCAGCATAAGCTGGGAATTTGGGTTTTCTTTCTGACTTCTATTTGACTGCTCCCATAATATATTTATTTATTTATATATGTACACACACACACACACACACACATATATATATATATATATATCGGAGCATTCAAATCCTGCCCATTTATCAAACCATAAAGTCTACAGTATCTGAAGTCTATTTAAAGACTATTTCACTGATTGAGAGTTAATTAAAAGCCAGAAAGACGTGTTCATACAAAAGCGAGCATCTGTAAAAAGACTTATATTTGTTCAGGGACAATCTTTTTCTTAAAATAAAAGCTGGAGACCTGGCTGTATCAGGGCACCAATGACACCAGATTTGAAATAGTTTTACTTGCAGATATTTAAATGTATGCTACCAGTTTAATTATTTAGTACTTATTTTTATTACAATAATAGCCTGGCAGTTTAGTGGATAAGTTGTTGCATAGCCCCAGAATCCGATTTAATCTGTACATTTTGAAAACATATGTCTGGAGGTTTTCTTGGTTTGAGAACCAAGAGCATTAGCATTCCTCTGCCCAAACCATCGTACAGTATACACCAACATGCGGTGAACTGCCACACAAAGCCTCTGATGTATAGAGGTTCACACATCAGAGCTTGCCATGAATGCAGCACTGACAACAAACCACATCAACCTTACCTCCCTCAGACACAGTCAACTGTGTGCTCAAAGCATCTAAACTCTCCACAGTTGTGAAGTAGTGAAGTAAACTGCTGAGTCATCTTAGTGCCCAATGTGTGTCATTTGATTTGTCCATGCATTCCAAATGAGTGGGTTCCATGTCCAGTAGGTGTATGGGACACTCATAACATATGTATGAGTTGTTTGTTTTAAAATGATGTTAAAGTCTTGTTTTACACTTTTAGTTAGATTCATAAAAGGAAACACTCAATACACAAGGTTCACAAGGGAGAACATGTTGACTTCACACAGAAATAACCTTGATCACCCCATATGGGGATTGAACCCCAGATCTGTAGCAGTGCTACGCACTAATCCATTGGTTACCTCCTGGGGTGGGATGAATTGAAGATACAAAATTGCCTATGGATGTTTGATATTAAACTTTATCTGATGAACAAAACGTTCAATCTTAATTAAATCAAAATAAAAGACATCAGATGTGATGGAAACCTGGCTTGTTTGCACCAAAAATGTCCAGAACTTACTACTGACTTTGTCTCATTTTATTTCATTTGACTTTGAGTGATTACGTTAGTTCAGTTCAGTTCCTTTTCTTAAACCATTTATCCCAATTACGGTCAGGTATGGGTACTGGAGCCCATCCCAGCTCTTCAGCGGGCTCTAGAGACACGGTAACACCCTGGATGGGGTGCCAGTCCATCACAGGTCATTACTTTAGGTTTGAACGAATTCAGTTTATGTAGGATGGTGTAAATCCTACTTATTAAAATTATTATTTGAGTCACCAGATGAGGATGGAGGTCCCTGCTGAGTCGAGTTCCTCTCGAGGTTTTTCATTTCTACCGTCGTCCTTGGATTGCTCAGCAGGGTTTTTGGTCTGTTGGTCCCGAATGTCGCTTGCTTTGAGACAATGTCTGTTGTACAAAGCACTATACAATAAAATATGACCTGACTTGAAAGTCTAAAACATCAGAAGAGTCAGGTGAGAAGTGTCCAGCTGTGTTTTGTGCAGTGTTGTAACTAAGAGGTTAACGTAAGGTCGCTTCAATCACAACCAGTAAAATTCAAAATAAAGTCCAATATCCACTGGCTGGCCCCTGCTGACTTACTCCACCGGCTGCACACACTTACCTCCTGCTAAGGAACTGACTGCAAAAAATATCATTTTTTTATGCTGTGATTTTATGACAGACTTAGAAATTACATTGCGAATGATATGCTGCATATAAAGCTTACATGGAATTGTTTATGCTATTGCACAATGCTAATAATTATTCCTGTTTTGGCTGATCCCAGTATTTGGCAAGGTTTTTCTGCCAGATGCCCTCTCCTGATACAACCCTTCCTATTTAGAGGCTTGGTGGTTAGAGAACTATGCTTGTGACTGGAAGGTTACCGGTTCAATTCCCAGAGTTGACAGGTCATGACTGAAGTGCTCCTGAGCAAGGCACCTAACCTCTAACTGCTCCCCAGGTGCCCCAGTATTATTACACACACACACACACACCAGTTGGCTCTTCTGTGGTCATTTTGTTCTGAGACAAGATTCACCAGAGCTATACTTTAACAGCTTTAACCAATGCTTTTTCAGGTACCTGATCAGAAATTGGAGATGAAAGCCTGCAATTTCAGTGTGTGCCTTTAATTTGTGTAATGAGTTTATTCTTATCCTCTACAGAACCCTGTAGCTGTGATCCTCAAATGAAAAATAACACAAATAAGAATGTCGGTACAAAAATGGATTTTATTGGATTATCAAATTAATCATGACAACTTAATAAAAGAGCGTACAGAGAGGAATGATTTTCACTAACCGAATTAAGTCTTTCATTTCTTATTGGAGTGTATTGGTTTGTGCGTCAGAGAGAAAAGGAGAGAGAAAGAGAGATTGTTTTTAACCATTTATTTCTAGTTTTTAACCTTATTTAGTCATTTCCAATTACCCCAGTTATTATTATTGGCACTTGCACCACCCCCTTCTGGCCAAGGAATCCCACAGTACATACGAGTCTCTGTTGGTGCTCACAGCCTCTGGCTGCTTGATATTAGCTGCCCATGCTGGGTTTCCACGCAGAGCTGTGTTGTTTACTGAGAGACATGCTATGCTCTATGACCCCCTGCTCCATAATACCACCACCTCCAAACTTAGTCACTTACTCATGTCAGCACCCAGACCAGTCCTGGATCACAGCGGCAATAAAGACCAATCCCATCTAGCCTCCCCACCTCAGACCTGAACACCACGCCAGGTTAGTAGCACACCTGCATGCACACCTATAAATTATAACTAAAACTTTTGCTGGAAAAATAATATTTTAAGTGTACACGCTTAAGTATTTGAGGTGTATTGGGCTCAGTTCGTTGCTGCCAGTTGCATAAACCATGGATTTAAGAAGTATTCATATTTTGAAAGGATATAATTGCCATATTTACTCTAAATCTACATTTGTTCACCCCCGACGATGAAGTAGCACCAGTGAGTTTTCCCCAATTTGCACCAAGGCTTTCTGTGTGACATCGCCTTATGATGCTAAAACTCCATTTATCCACTGAATAATCCTGATGATTTATGTGTGCCCTCTCTTCCCATGCAATTTTATTCTTTGTGCCTCGCGCCCATCCACCCCTGATACCTCCTTGCCCTTCACCCCAGAGCACCCTAGTCCCATATTTAGTAATAACATAGTAATCCAAGGACATGGGAAGGTCAGTTGTTGAGGTGCAGGACCAGTAATCCAGGGTTCAAGGTTCTAACCCCATCACCACCACATTGCCACTATTGGGCCCCTGAACAAAATTCTAAACCCTCAATTGATCAGACTTCAGTCATATTTGTACTTCACTTTGGATAAAAGCAACTGCTAAATTCCACAAATGTAATGTAATCACACCCCTACACCAGCATATGCATAGCAACAAAAGGCTAAATTCTCACCCCAGTAGTGGTGGATGTTGTCCCTATGTCTTCTACAGTTGCTTTAGGTTCCACCCCCTTACAAAACTTGAAGAGGGTAATTTGGCCCTGGATGTGAGAGTTACTAAATTATTATATTTGCATTTGCCGTGACCCCTTCCCCCAACCCTTACCAGGATGCTGCAATAAAGGGGTGTGTCTCAATCCATGTAAATGGAGTTTTAGCACACAATATCTTTGAGACCTTTTTGTTGTGCTCAAAATTGCAGCTTCAACATAACTCACAATTGATTTTGCAAACCTAACTTGGCTATGTTTACAACCTGATGCAGTTTACTTCTGATATATAACAGACATGTGATGCCCTTTTTCCTTTTATTAATGTAATATTTCCAAAATACCAGCCTGCTAAAAATATGTAAATGTGGAGGGAAACAGATGGAGTTTTAGTAAAACTTTAAAATGAAACAATTAAATGTTGCTGCTATTAAGATCATTGCTATTATGGTCATTTCAGCTAGACAGCAGGCCTCATTCTGTGTGTGTGCTAGACCGGCCTACCTGCAGTCCAGCTCTGTCTTGTATTGAAAATGCATGGTGCTGCTTGTAAAGAAGAATCAGATAACGACAACCACAAACCGTCAAGCAGCTGAGGTTTCATGTCAAGCAAGAATGGAGAAAAAAAACTTCATCAGTTAGCATACTCAGTTTTTAAACAATTATAAGGTCTGATTAACAGGAAAGTTGAAGGAACACAGTGCTCTGCCTATGTTCCAACGTTTTTAAGTGTGTAGAAGGCATCAAATTCCTAAATGTGTATATTTTTACTAAATACAGTAAAGCTGATAAGTGAAACATTTGTAATGCTAATAGAGTACTTGTACTTGATTAAAGTTGTTGCTACTTTATCCACTTTGGCAACCATAAACTAATACTGTTGTTTTTATCTTTTGAGAGTACTTGTTTGGCATATCGTTCACAAAAGAATAGTACAATTTCAGCTGAAAGCTTTTCTGTCTGGCTCTCTCTCTCCCTCTCTATCCCTCTTTCTCTCTTTCACTGTGTAACTACAGTATAAACAAAGAGCTTTTTAAAGGTGACCTGATTGGGCATTGTTCCAGCCGGACCTCATTAGGTAAAACTGTACCCGATGACCTTTCATGTGACTGGCATGTTACCACGCCTCAGTGAGCACACTGCACTTCTGCGGCTTTCAGTAACAAAACTGACCACTTTCAGTAACAGTACACAACCTATTCATTGCATTTTCCTCATTTCTAAACATTTTTCCATCAGCAGGTTTGTAATCTAACATGCGGACGAAAGCTTTCAGTACCCCCCTTATTGGTTTTACGGAGAAAATCTGAACATGAACATTTTCTCATCAGCAGAGAGAAAGAGAGATTATTTTTGGAGGCATGATGAAAACTGGTATGTCTAATACAACCTCGTTTCAGCCCCTCTCCCTCGTTCACCCCCCTCTCTCTTTTTTTCTCCTTTTACTGCTTCTCAAACAAGAAATTCCAATCTCTGGCATTACTCAGAATTCAGCTCACAGCCCCTCCTTTCCCTCACTTACAGCAGCCTGCTTTAAAATTCATAACTACATTCACAAGTAGAAAAGCAGCACAGATGGAATATTTCCAGGAAGCTTACTTGAGCAAAAATACAATTGGCTCTGGCATATTTAATAACCCTATCCTGCCTCTTTAGTACATGCAGTAATAATAACAATAATAAAAAAGAGGGAAAAAAAGTCAAACCATGTCTTAGCATGAAATGACTACCTATAATTCCAGCTGCTGGCAAAAAAGATGTGGAGGGTGGAGGGAAAGAGAGGGAGTTTTAGTAAAACAGTAAAATCAAAAGAGTTAGAAGTTGCATTTATGAATAATTCATGTGGGGTTTTTTTGTTGTTGTTTTTTACAGTCAAGTTGTACAGTACAACATTCTAAGCTTTTAGTTCCGAAATGCATTATAAGCCATTTCTCCAAGATTTGCGTTTTTTTGTGTTGAATGTTTTGCATACAAGTTGTTAAGTTGTTTAAGCTGAATTCATACATCCACAAATAATCCTCCTAGCATTTGATTACTAGAGGAAATAAAATATTTTTTAAAATTCTACAAAACATATCAAGACCCCTACTGTTCGAATTAAAATGCAAATTATCCACTTAAAAGATTGGAGACGCTGCACTTTCTGCTTTCATCTGATCTTATCACGAAATTGAGCCGGATGAGAACTTTCTTTCATTCAGTCACTAATTTAGAGTGAGTTACTCTAACTAATCTGCCTTCTAGCATGTTTTTAAGAAGTCGAGGGACACGAGGAGCACTGACAAGAGCTTGACACTGACAGATGCATAAACTGAAGTGATAACGGGAAAATGACTACCTATAGTTCCAGCCGCTGACAAAAAAAGATGGGCATGGTGTAGGGAAGGAGAGATTAAAACAGTTGTTGGTATTAAGATGTTGATGGTTCAGTTCAGCAAGACAATTGCAGGTCTCATTCTGCATGTGCTACAACAGTGTGACTTCATCGACACAGAGTGTGTGTGCTAGACTGGCCTGCCTGTGGTCCAGCTCTGTCTACTATTGAAAATGCTTGGTGAAGCAGGAGAAGAATCAGAGAACAGCAACCACAAACTGTTGAGCAGCTGAATTCTCATGTCAAGCAGGAATGGAGAAAGAATTCAAGATTCTACTTACTGCACCAGTTAGTGTCTTTAGTTCCCAAACCAATAAAAAGTCTCTTAAGTACGAAATGAGATTAGTATGTTGCCTTTGTCCCAATGTTTATGTGTGTAGCAGACATGACATAATTATGATAATAAATCATAATAAATTCAACTTATCTAGCACTTTTCAAATTACCAATGGCACTTAACAAATGAATCATAATCACAAACAAACTGAATCTACGAACATGCTTAATGGGTTTGTATTTACAATATATAGTGCAGGTGATCAGTTCAAACAGTGGACACATTAGAGACGCTGCTTTTACCGGATCTAATGTCAAGATTCAGCCAAATCAGAATTTCCTTTCATTCTCTCACTCATTTATAAGTGTGCTAATGTAACTAATCTGCCTTCTAGCATGTTGCGTAAGATGTTGAGGGACAGAGTAGCACTGACAGGAGCTAGAAACCGACAGACGCATAAACTGAAGTGATAAAGTGCAGGAGAAAATACAGGAGGGAAGGACTGTTATTGAGCAATCTAATAATAAAAAAACAGATCTGCATTTGGATTCCTAACACAAAGTATTTAATTACCAGAATATGTTTTGAGATTTGGAAAATATATTATTTTTGTGATCGAGCTAATCATTCTCTGAATGGTTTAATTAAAAAGGAATTACTGTAGCTTCACTTTTCTTAGTAAGTTACAAATTAAAAAATATCTCAGTCGGGCACAAGGTTAGAGTGAAACAAACAATGGCATTGCTTTTCAATATGGATTTCACTGCTGTACTTTAAAAAACAATCTCTCTCTCTCTCTTTCTCTCTCTCTCTCTATCACACACACACACAC
>JAYDZG010000043.1:9165740-9177267 GCA_034509265.1 Microcambeva bendego
TTTAAGAGACCTGTGCCCCCTCTTTGAGAAGATTTGTGCACTAGGCTAGTTTCACACTCTTCAGAGGGGGCAGATAGGAGTATCAGGAGTGTCATAATCTCTGACATTATCGGAGTCTCCAAAAGCAGGAGACGAATTGGGGGTGAAAAAAAGGATGTGACAATACATTACACCATATATATATTATATGACACTACTTTTTTTAACACACAAAAAAACGTTTTGCAACTACCTTTAGAAATAACAATAAATAAAAATGGTTTAAATTAACTACTACTGATCATAATTACAATAATAAAAATATAATAGTAAATACAACTACTAAAACTAATTACAACACTTAAAATATAATTAAACAATAATACATACTGCAACGAATTACAATAATAAATACTACTACTATTAATAATTACTATAATAGTAATCAATAGTAAAACAATTATAAAGTAAACTAATAACAGTACGCTAACATTCATTATTTTTTGCAAAAAAAATATTCCATTGTTATTTTGCAACTACCTCCAGAAATAAGAGGGCATTTATTGTTTAATTGAATAAGAGATAATTACAAGTACTTAAGTTTTTACAATAAAAAATACTAAATTTTAAAAATCTTATTTCATAGTGAGTGGAGTATCGTTATATCTCAAGTTAACAAAAAAAATTGTCACGATTTTACATTCTAAGTGATTTTTTGTTGTTGTTGATCTTATAAATCCACTACCTCAAGATTTGGGTCATAAATCATGCTTATCCTGGGGAAACCAGACTTTAACTGTATTATGATGCATCTTCACCTTGTCTGTAAGTGATAAGCATCATGGGTGTCTTTACCTGTCTTCTGTGTCTGGTGGGCATTGCTTGCGGGAGACGAAACACATTTTCAGTGGTATGCTTTTTGGTTCCTTTAAGGTCAGATCGACCTGCTTCACTGGGGAAGACGGAGGAGAGTCCAGCACAGGAGGGGCACCTGGAGACGCGTTCTTAAAAAATGCAGACATCTCCCTTATGTATTTTACTAGAGAAGGAAAGAAAGAGTTTCGAATTTAACGTATGCATTTCACTGAAGTGTTTTAACACGGTCCTGATCGTCGTGTGTTTCTCTGAAATCACTGCAAAATGTAATAATGCGGTCATAGACAAGACACCAGTCTATCATGTCTGTGAAACCATCCAGATGGCCTAAAGCACCACTTAGAATCAAAGCAAGGTGTTGTCCTCTTTACTACTGAATTCATTTTGTAATAACTTTCAATTATTTAACTGTCTAACAATCACAGATTTTTAGATTTGCTCTTTTTTTCACCACATGGCATGACACCATCCCAATTTTACTCTCATCTAGTGGATGTTTTTGTGGTGATTGTGGTTATAGTGAATATAAATATAAAAATGCCTTCACCCCGCATTATACCACGACCAGGTATAACACTATGACCACTGATGGGTGAAATGAGTATCACTGATTATCTCATCACTGTACCTGTTAGTGACTGGAATGTATTAGGCAGCAAGTGAACATTTTATGTAATACAAAATGCTTTTAATAGAGTCAAATAGAAAACAATTAACGCTCATGCAACAAATATGATCGCTTCTACAGAATCATGTGCCTCGCATCACCAAGCCCAAACTATTGAAAAAAAATCATTCTCTGAAGGCAAGGATGATTTTCCTCCTGGAAAATGTTCCAAACTTTACCACAAGTAATTTAGGCATCCATGTATTTACCTGAGTCATCAGTTTGTGTCTCTACCAAATTGTGTTTGTGCCTATCAACTCCTTCATAAGCAAAGCCAAGCACAGAACAAAGACATAAATCCACATCCAGGCAAAAAAATACCGTAAGATATCCAGCTCCACATCTTATCATTTCAGTTTGAAGGAAAGAAAACACCATAATTCTAACTTTATCCACTGTACTTCTCTCTCATTCAGTCATACCTACAGTGAGTGAATATAAATAGTAGCAAAACTATGGGGCTAAGCTGATCAAGTTTCAGTTTTCAATAAGCTTTACAGGCATGTTAAACCATGAGTCAAATCAAAAGTCGGGACTGGAAAATGCACACAAGTTACAAAACAGTATTTCATTCTTTTACGTTGACTTATTTCATGGCAGACTTCAGATATATTTATTTTTTAAATGAATGTCATTTCATTTGTTGTATACATTCATTCTGGCATTTCAGGCCTGCAAAACATAGTTTCCATGTAGCCAAAGCATGAAAGACATGAAAAGGAATAGGAGTAGTGCAGTCTTATGTACTTGCTGATATGATCCTGACATCTGCTACCTTCTGGAATTCACAAGTTTCTCTCTGCCGACTTTGCTCATGTACGAGCGAGTGAGTGGCTGAGCATGTGATGCCCTGCAATTAATGAACACCCAGTTCTGGGTGTATTCCTGCCCTCTTTGTGTTTGTTTGGAATGGCCACTTTGGTAGTGGGTAGTCCAGATAGTGTCTACAGCACACAAAATTAAATAATAACTGATTAAATTAACTAAAAATCACAATATTCATGAATGTTCTACTCACCGCATTTAGTGTACTTGAGATAATTCAGGACAATAAACTTGAAATGGATTCTTCCTGCCCTTCTAAATGAAAGGATAGTACTCCAACTTTTTTAACATGTTAACCACATGCCTATTCAGTAAAACTTGCAAGTAATTAACTAGCATTTCAGAAATTGGCGTTCCAAAATGAAGTGGAGGCTTTAAGCAAGCAAACTATGATTGTTGTAGTTGAATATTTGAACCAAACTGACAAAAAAAAAGAAAAACGAGACTCATGAACACCCTTGGTGGGTAGTTGTAGAGCTAGTACTCCTACTCACTGGAAATATGAGCGAATGCTAGATTGAACTCCTAACCTCAGCTAGTCATCCACCAATCAGCTGATATGTTTAATGTAGACGAAGGTTCGTGATGAACATGGACAAAGATCACATGCTGACCTCAGTCCCAATCAGCATTTATGTAGGCACACCAAAGAGCAAACATTCCTGAACACCAAATGATACTATCCCCACATGAGATGGTTCGCTTTTTGTGCAGTTTGCATGTTCTCTTTGTGTGTGGGTTTTCAACAGAATCTTGAATGTTGTCCTACCACAGTCCATAATCATGCAGTCAGGTTACCTGGAGACACTGAGCTGTCCTTAAGCACCTAGCCAGGAATGATAAACCAGTGGATTGTAGTGCCAGTCCCAAGCCCGGATAAAGAGGGAGGGTTGTGTCAGGAAGGGCATCCGACATAAAAAAATTATCCCAAAAGAATGATGTGGATCACGATCTGCTGTAGTGACCCCTGACAGGAGCCGAAAGAAGATTATTATGCCAGGATAAAATAAGTGATCAGAGGTTATGTTCTCTAGGCAGCAAAAATGAAATGGTTACATTGTTCCAAAGACTAAGCTTATCACTTGAATTGTTCTGATATTTATGTTTTGTAATTAATGTAATATGTATGGGGCAGCCTGCTTCGATGACTGTTCAGCAGTGAGTCTGTGAATTGTTTTATAATTCAGTGTTTTCTATCAGTCCCTCTGATCTCATTCTGACCTTACTCATGCTGTTTTATCCTTTCACCTGTTTGCCACACACAATGTAGACAAGACATGCAGACACACACTGCTACTTTGTCTGTGTGGTCTCACACGATGTCTCACAATCCAGCAGGGAGTCCCTACTCAGGCATTCCTATGCCCTACACAGACAACAGACAGACGCTGAGTCTTTAAAAAACATGGAGTAACCACCTGGAGAGATGTACTGGAGAGACAGACATTATTAGACAGCTATTAATTGTTCCTCTATCCCTGAAACATATTGCAAATGTACAGGCATGCTGGTAGAGATTGCTCCCATTAGTATATTAGTATAAGATCCCCTCTTTTTTGTTTTGCCATAATTGTCTCACAATGATTTAACGTCATTTACCGAATCATGCTAATCCACAAGTGGTTGTCTAATGGTAGCATAGCTTTGGAAAAGTTGAGAGTTTGCCATACAGCCACCTTTGGGTCCTTGAACGAGGGCCCTAACCCTGATGGTTCATAATATTACACATAGCCTTTGAGTAAAATAAGACTACTGAACATCAATCTCAGGCCCACGGGCCAAATCTTGTGTTGTGTGAAGTGATAGCATCCGGCTCCATACCACTAGATTGTAGTGCTTCCACAACAGTGTTTAATTAAGATTGATTTAGGCTGTGGTAAAACACGCTAGCACACCAGAGTTGAGTTTATGAATACATTGGATCGAATCTCAACTTGGCCTCTTTGGCAGGAATGAACCTCAATATCAATCATCATAACTGCCTCTGCATTTGCAACAGACGGTGCAAAGAGTGTTGAGAAGGGTGTGGCTCTCAGGGCACGATGCTGTAAACTTGACTCATGTAGGTGATAAATGCTGTACCTAGCATGTGTCGGAGGGGGAGTGAGTCGGTTGAGAAACGACCCAAGTCAGTGGCAGAGAGGTTGGAGTCAATGGAGGTAACCGGGGTAATTTGACACAATTAGATATGGTAGAAAAAAGTGGTAATACTACGAAAATATAAAATAAGAAAAAATGATGCAGAAGAAAGGCAGTTTAATAAAATATAAGAAAGTGAATGTTTGTACTTCAAGGGGGAAAAGTAGCACATCTTTTGTGTTATACTGTAGCATTGGTGGTTTTGTCATCAAACACACAGGTAAGTACTTTACACTAAAATTAGGCCTCCAAGAAAGATGGTCGAAGAATTTAAACACATAAAATCCTAATGCTGTTGTGGGATTTGTTAAAATGAGTTCTCCAAATTTAACATTTTTATATCAGTAAATTAGGGTCGATGAGCTAAATCGGAATTTTGAGAGGGGCATGTCAAATATGTTTTTCATGGGGGTATGCTCTCTAACTTACTATTATAGTATATGTTTTATACTTGCCTTGTACTTTGTACTAACATTTTCACTTAATAGTTAAAATAATCTGCTTTTGGCCCACCAGCAAGGTCTAAATTATATACAGATACACCCCGACTTTGTATATTGCAGTGAAATTTCTGCTTGGTGATAATCTTCCAGAAAACAGTAATTATATTCAACAATAGAGTTCTAACTCTCACAACCATGCGGATATAGGACAGAGTGTTTGTGGATGTATTTTTATAAACTGAGCTTTTGGAAATCCTCTTAGGAATGATACCAATTTCCGATTTTGTGGAATTAAAAAGGCCATGCAATAATAAATTCCCAATAGAGACGCAGCACTGAAAAGTGCACCAAAAGTGAAGAAACTTTACAAATGAAGGTTGAGTTAAAAAGAAAAAGTTAGGGGAAACTGGGTGGAACAGTGTGCTACACTGTATGACCCGTGTTCAAAAACAAATGTCATGAATTCTTCAGGATTTCAGCATCATTCACTGTGTAGAAATAAACAGCACAATACAGAGTGTTCTAAAGAAATGTGCTGACTTTCTTCACTATATTGTTGCAAAAACCCTCCAAATAAGTTTGTTTTATTTGTTATAAAAGTCCTGAGCTTACGGTGTAATAAATTGATTACAAATAAATTGCTGATTTAAAAAAAAAAAAAAAAAAGCACAACAACCAGGCCAGTGGTTTCAAACTCAGTTGTGCTCAAGTGGCCGGCTAAGTACCCCAGCAAGCAAAATTTGAGTGGGAAAAGGCTTGTGAAAAGTGGATGGGGGTCTTCAAAGCTGTGCAAGGACCCTGGTTAGTAGCTTGAGTCACCTATTCAAAAATTGGAAGTGCATGGAGATCAATCAGTATGTGGGTGTCTCACTTGATAATTCCCCAAAGTATTGAGACTAAGAAGAAGTAAGGTGCACACCTCACAGAGAGTTTGTGTCAGGCATATTTACCCTGCTCGGACATAAGGAACAAATTGTAAGGAAAATGCATTTAAACAATTGACCCTAAATTGGAAACAAGTCTTTTTATGTAGGCACTGTAACAGTGAACAGATGATCTAGTTAGTCTGGCTGCCCTGGAATCACCTAGCACAGTGCAGTATTACACTTCAGACCGGATGCCATCCGTCACTGACTGTTGGCTACCCCCTGCTCTGGGACACCACTGCCAGGGACAGTGGTTGCCTAGTGGGTAAAGCTTTGGACTAGAAACTAGCAAATCAGCTTTGCCATGCAGCCACTGTTGGACCCTTGAGTGACCCCTTAACCCTTCAGGGCCCTTATCCCAGCTTCCAAACAAGGTGGCATTTGTGCAGAAAGAATTTCATTGTACTACACTCATGTACATGTATGCATGCCAGCAATAGTGGGTTGGTGTAATTTAGCTCTGCTTGGTTATTTGGTGTTTGGCAGTTAAAGGGGGGGAAATGGGAGTTAGACCACTGATGCTAACAAACTGAAGCAGGTGCACAGTTAGTATAACAATTCTGTGTGTGTGTTGTGCTATCATCTGGCTGGCTCTCTACTCTCTTGATTAGCTGTAATGGGCTGGCACTGTGTCCAGGGTGTGTTCATGTCTTGTGCCAAATGATTTGGAGGAAACTTGAGCAACCGTGACCCCGACTGACCAGGAGAAAGCACTGGTAATGATACAATCATGACATGAAGTTACTTTTTTCCATTCTTTCACAGGCTAACTAGTCCCCAAATTGAACTGAAACTAAACAGGAACTTTAGTAGCCACCAGTAGACACAAAACACCATTGACATCCTTCAAGGTTCCACCATAGCAAACTTAGAAAAATCAGAAAGGCCTTTTCAAACTATAATGATTCACCAATGAATCTTTCAACAATGACAATTCTAACCTTTAGAGCACAAAAGTAATCCGCCATTAATTTGACCTATTTAAGGAACAATTTGTCTCAGATTATTCTCATTGGTGGCTGTTGCTGGGAAGTTGTGTTTCTCGTTACCTAATTGGCTGAACACAAGAGCATGGTGCCAAGTCAAAGTCAGAAACGTCCTGTTGCCCAGTCCCTCAGCTCCATGGTTCCCGTGGGAGTGGCTGGAATGCGCCTGACTGGCTACTCTGTCACTTTTAAGGCAGGCTTGGCTCTGAGAAAGCTCTGTTCAGCCAGGAATGTCCCCCAGAATCCCCCCTCAGAAATGTGCCAGCGTAAAACACACACACGGAGCAAAAATAGCACTGACAAGGATACAGTCATCTACCGTTTCTTGTTTACTTTTACATTTTAAACATTAAGCAGACGCTTTTATCTAGAGTGACTTAGAGTACTGTGACAGTATCTTGTCTAAACAATTGATTTTTAAGGGCCTTGCTCAAGGGCCCAAAAGTGGCACTATCTAAGTGGTTGGGTTTGAACCAGCCACATTTTAGTTACTAGTCCAGTACTCTATCAGCAAGGTTTTCATGGATAATAAGCTCTCTATTATGCAGTTTTAATCACCTATGTAAGTAAAATAAGTGTGTGTGCATGCATATTCACCCTTTATTGTCCAATTCAGCAGACAAGCTACTGAAGAAATTAATTTTGGTTCTTTTATAAAGGTGCAGTCCATCACAGTTTGTTATGTATGGGGCAAGAAAAGGGACCAACACAATATTAGGAAGGTCGTCATAATGTTATGCATGATTGGTGTATATTAAGTCACCAGCTCAAGTTAATCTTAATCACTATCAATTCGCAGTTATGTATTTTTCAGAAACATTTTTTTCTTTGTAAGAAGAAACATGCGGTCTAGTCACAAAAATCATTACAGTCCCAAACTTTCATGACATCCACATAAATACGAATAACCATACAGTACCGGATATTTCTAAACTGATAAGACTGAAGCTTTTGAACTCTGAGTTTGTCACAGTCCTTAGAGAACAAACATGTGAATGTAAAAGAATGCGGCGTTTCATTAAATCAGTGGCCAAGTGCCAAAGAACAGTGCTTTTTGACACCCTTTCATTAGAATAAGGCTGTTCATCATGGGTAAAAGCCAGCAATTCTGATGATGTATCACAAAGAGCCAGAAGACCTAGTGATGTTAATTTAGTTAAGTGCAAAATCTTCATTTCAGTGTAAAATATAATGACCTGCCTTTTGTGTGAAATTTGAAGTATTGTTTATTCAAGTCCATCAGTCTTTCAGCCCACTAACCGAGCGGTCAACAACATCAGAAATGCCAGCAATCTTGGATTGATGGATGGACAGACAGATAGACTGACTTGGTTTAATTACCTTATTTAGGCAACTCTAGGCTTTGGTGTTTCTTTTAATTGACTGATTCACAATGGAAATTTAAGTAAAACGTCTCAGAGACCATCTCAGTAAAATCAAAAGGAGCAATAACATGGCAAAAGAATCTGACATGATCCAAACACTTTTCTTATTTGGATAGTTTCTGACAGTATTTTCTACCCATCCATGTTTTTATAGGTCTACCAAGTTTTGTTAAATATCATCAGAACCAATGTTGAAATTTTGGAATCCTTAAATCTGCATGGTCTACTGTCATAAATAATGAAAGACAAATAATGAAAAGACATACTACCAAATATTTACTTTTGGTTGCCACCAAAAATTTGTGTGGCTACTTTACATTTATGAACTTACTTACATTTGCTTGGACACAAGAACATGACGTCATGTCTGATATCGTCTGTGCATTTTACTTCCATTTTTTGATAATCGTGAAGATTACAGGAATAAATCAGCTTCAACTGTCAAAGTTACTATATTATCTATTTGGATTTTTACACACTTTGGTTCTATTCTTGACAGTCCCGATAGTTACTTATAACACAAGATGCCTTTTAGTTCACACAGTTATATCGAAATGCAAGTGTCTTCTCATTCTAATGCAGAATGTTTTTACCGAAGAATAAAACAGATTAACTGAGAGAAAACACAGAAACAGGGAGACCATCCAACTCCAACTGAGGACTGAGGTCAGGATCTCGGGAATCATTTTTAAGATTTACTAAATAATTGGTTCAGGTTGTGTAAAATGTCAAATACTGCATTCCCTGACAGATGTAGCTTTATTTTAGTTTTTATTGTCTTGAATATAATTCCTCAAGGGAGTTCATTATGTGGAAGATTAATGCAAAGGTAGCATGACACAGAGGGGTCCAGTGATAAGTAAATGCAGGGATTCTCACTTACACTGCAAGAGTGTTGTATAGGAGATGAAGATTGTGGTCCTTTTATCAACAAAGTTAACTAAATACTAATTATTTTACTATCAACTTTTATCATCTATCCACCCTCTCTCTCTCACACACACATTGTGAATATTTATTACTGTAAAGAAGAAGTGTGTTTCTCCCTGGCACATTTTTCACTCAATTTGCTCTATCTCTAATACATACAAACTCTCTCGCACACCCACACACACTGAATGAAGTATTGGACTCGTTATCTCTCTTCCTCAGTGCTGCAGTTCAGTAATTATGTTTTCCTCTCTTAAAGAACTTAAATGCCCAAAAGTATTCGGATGCCTGACCATAAGCTTGTTGGGCATCCAGTTTTATACAGAAAAGTTATTCAGATTGAGTCACCTATGTGATAGAAGTCTTTGAGATATGTCAATGGGAAAGTGTGCTCATTCAGTCAAAATATATTTGTGTGGCCGGGCACTCATGCTCGAGTTCATTGTGAAGATGTTCAGTGGGACTGAGGTCAGGGCTTTGTCCAGGTCACTGGAGTTTCTTTAATTTTAATTCTTCTTAATTTTTTAATAGACCTTGCTTAGTGCAGAGGTCACAGTCATTCTTGAACAGCAAAAGCCTTCCCTAAACTTGCTTGAAAATTGAAGCATAGCAATTGTTGTGGTTACACTAAAAGAGGAGTCTCAATGGACAACCATATAGTGGAAAGCTTAACAGTTTAAATCCGGTAATACAGAACATTACTCAAACTGACCATCTTTACCCATGTCAACTGACTTTGAACTAATTACACATGATTTTCAGATAATAAGTACTTTAACAGCTTTAACACTTTTTATCGATAGTGACTATAAACTGTGACCAAATACAATACATGTCAGATATTTTAAAGTTAAGAGCATGGTTTAGTTAAGGTGTATGCATGGAAGGCCAGTGATTTAGGAAAGAAGCAACTGGCAACCAAGTGCATGTCAAAGATGGTGCCTTAAAGTCTGCTTCAGGAAAGGCTGCATAATTTATGAATATTCTAAATATATATGTCTGTGTCCCAGCTTGTTGGACCTCCAATTCAAACAGTAAAAGGTATTAGAATAGAGAAACCAGCAACTAAGTCTGTGTCAAGTTGTGTATAGCTGGTGCCCTATAGTATTTGTCCCTTCAGGTCAGGAGTAGTCTTGATTGGCTAAAAGGCAAAAGAAGAGGCAAAAGTATTTTAACTTTTTCACCAGCGCTGATAGTCTGAACTCCCTGGTTCAAATCTTGGCGCTGGCAGTGGTAGACTGGGTCACTACCCTAGCCTCTAGGATGCATAAACCAGTGCATTGTAGTGCTAGCCCCAAGCCCAGATAAATAGGAGGGTTGTGTCAGGGTATCCAGAAAAACCATGCCAAAACAATAATGCGGACAAGCCATTCTGTTCTAAACATTTCAAACCCAAAATGAAGAAGTGTTTCATGATAAAATTCAGATCAATCATCAACACATGAAACACAGTCCAATTTTCTGACATAATTTATTAGCACAAGTGTTAAGCTCAGATTTGGCCAACTGCCTTGGCAGCAGGTCCACAGATCTAATGTGCTTTTGGTTCTCACGCTGATTTATTCACTGGTTCTGTGCCTCGTATGAGGTCTGCTGTGTGGGATAGAAACCGGTCAGCAGTGAGCTCACACTTTTCACATTAACAATCATGTTTGTTCGAGAAATGAGCAATATGCATGACCACATGTCTGCATGGACTACACCAGAGGATCCTGATTCACAAAGGGCTGCATATGTTAGATAAAAGGACATACGCAAGCTTAGCAAGTCTGTGTTAAATCTAAGAATGTAATGATTCTGTAACCATGAATACAAATTGATTCACTCCGGGCATTGATAAGAATCAGTAATTATTTTTAGATTAATCAAAATTAAATTTAAACAGCAGGGGGGAACCAAAACATGAATCCAGTTGAAAGTCCGTGTTGCTCAGTGATATCCCCAAACCATCACTGCTCTAGAGGAGATCTGTATGGAAGAATGGGCCAAAATACCAGCTACAGTGTGTGCAAACCTGGGGAAGACTTACAGGAAACGTTTGACCTCTGTCATTGCCAAAAAGGTTATTTTACAAAGACTTGCTAAGGTTGCGTATATCCTTTCAGAGAGTGGAACTTTTGTTATTGACCAAATACTTATTTTCCACCATAATTTACAAATAAATTCTTTCTACTGTCGTGACAGTAGAAATGTGGCTACTACATCATTTGTACTGTGCTATAAACAGTATGAGATTGTGTGTGTGTGTGTGTGTGTGTGTGTGTGTGAGTGTGTGTGTGTGTGTGTGTGAGAGAGAGAGAGAGAGAGAGAAGCTCTGAAATAAAACATGCTATAAACTGCAGGGAGATTGTTCACATGTGTATTTGTGTTC
>JAYDZG010000043.1:9266913-9283138 GCA_034509265.1 Microcambeva bendego
CTCAACATTAAAAGAGTCACTAACTGCCCCAGCACATATGAACCCTTATATTCATGCACACATTCACTCACACACACACACACAAAGAGAGAGAGAGAGAGAGAGAGAGAGAGAGAGAGAGAGAGAGAGAGAGATAAAGAAAGTCAATTATTATGCTGTTTCAGAAAACTTTCTGTATAAACATATGGCCAAAATAATTGGCGTTTTCTAACTCTGAGATATTTTAGGGGTTTTAGTTTAATTGATGCTATTTACTTGGACAGGACTGGTAATATTCGGGCATGGAAGGGGGGTGGCCCAATAGCCCAGCTATCCAGATGGGATCTTCCAGCAAGACAATGCGCCATTCTAGCATACAGCTAGAAATATCCAACATTGGTTGGAAGAGTACAACCCTGGTCCCCTTATTCCACACACTTGAACTAAACTGAGCATCTATAGGACCATCTCGATTGTCGTGTTCGCTCTATGGATCCTTCTCCAGCCGGCATTGGATATAATGCAGTCAGCATGGCTCCAGTCACCTGTGACATTCTACAAAGTCATTGCTGTAGTGAGTCACTCCAATCCCATCTGGATGCTGTCCATGCTGCACACGGTGGTCACTCTGGATCTTAGCTCGTGGTCATATTAAACTCCACAATGTATAAGCAAACCCAAACCAGTTTCTACATCTCCCTGCTGGTCTGTTCTAATGTGCTGACAAACTGTTACAGATGGTAAATGTTTCTCACCACACTGCTCCAACAAATCCATGTTCTGTCTTTATAATACAGCAATTCAGCAGCACGCAGGCAATTTAGCATGCTAATTCAAAACAGACCGACGGGAATTCTCACTTTTGGGTTAGTTGCTCACAACAATTACTGGTGTTGTATTGGTACTACACTGATAGTTCTCTGTTCATTTACGTTCTGCTCTTGTTCAGAGCTCTAAGAGTTCGTCCAAATGAGAAACGAGCACACATGCTTTTTTACCTCTTTAGTCTTGTCCATTGCTTTCAGAATGCCCACGTTGAGCTTCTCTAAAGCTGACAGGACATTCAGATATTCCCCAAGATGATGAGAAAAATAATCTAAAGTGACAAAAGAGATAGGACGAAGCAAACAAAAATAAAAAGCTTAGATTTGGACTTGACTACATATCCATGTCAATGTCGCAGATTATATTACAGATATGATAATATAGCCTAATTGATTTGGTCTTTATGATAGTTAAATCTCTCACATCATACTTAATAAACATTGTTAATAAATAATAATTAGCTTATGTCAGATGTAATTCAATTTAAGAGTTATTCAAATACATATCTTGACATGGCATTCTCCATATACAATCTATTTTGTTTTTAATTACATTGCCATCACTTTGTCCAGTTTTACTTTTACTGGGAAACCATGTTCCCAACAAGAAGGATAATCATGGACAGGGTGCCAATCCATCACAGTCCATGTCATATACCGTAGCTGTCTGGCACCTGCTGATATTCAAACTTCGATCTCAGGGGGGATTGATTAGCATAATAGACCACCCAAGAACTATTTACCATTTGTCAAAAGTAACTTACAGTGATAACAACAATTATCATCATCATCAATGATACAGGGGACCAGAACAATTAATTTTATCATTTATAAAGCCAAAAAAAAACTCACCTGATAGCTTGTCTGTATCAAGGTTGCTGGAAAGATAAAGAAACAAAAGTAACTGAATATAAGGAGATTTATGTTGTATCAGATTATGTAGCTTAAGAATTTTGGATGCAGACAGATATTGTATGATTTACATGATTATTTAAAAAGTTAATTTTATGTCAAATGTCAACAAAACAACCCCAAGAAAGTAATTCTATGTATAATGTTCTACCGCTGAGTTTAAAAGTCAAACAAAGTTGCATTAATTACTGTTTTTCTCCATAGTCTCTGACACTTAATAATATTACACATGGTAAATAGTGAGATTGCTAAATTCCCTGTAGTTATGCATTCAGAAATGTCAAACCTCAAGCTTTCCACACATTTGACAGTCTTACACTGACCTGTCCAGACTTTTTTAGAATAAGTTGCAAAGAAATTAAAGCAATATCTATTTTTTGTGATGTTTTCATTTGAATAAATGTAAAATGTGATTCCCCCTTGATGTGATTCCCCTGCTGTTTTTGCTATCTTTTCCACAGCCGTATCACCACTCTTCTGATTCGTTACCTGTCACCTGTCTCTATCGGTTCTCAATGTTCCTTTTCATTTAAAAGCTTCTTTGTTCTTTGCACATTTTGCTGTGTGGGTTTTTCTGTTTCTAGTTCTACCCTCATTTATTTTCTTTCTCAAGACTTTGATCTGAGCTGTGTGTCTGCTAACCTTGCCGCGTACGACCATCGTTTGTTCTCTAGACTAATAATCATGGATCCTCCTTGGATTCTTTAACCTGCCTGTGCTTGACCGCTGCTTTCTACAATGCTCGGACCAGCCTTAATGAAGCACTCAGCGAGCCGCCACATGTCTCACCTCATCTTGTTTCCTATTACAATCTGTAAATGAAACCTGAATGCATAAAATGGATGTGTCTGTGAAACTGGGTAGAGGTAGGCAATTTGAATATTTAAATCTACCTGCGAATCACATCCATGCTATCCACTGAGTCACCATGTCCCCACTGTATTATCAAACAGTGGTGTAAAACAGTGGTGTAATACAGTAGAGGATCCACCTACTTTGTCTGCCGTCCATCGATGGAGTAGAACAGCTCTTGGAGCTCCTCAGTTGTAAGAATCCCATCAGAAAAGTATGCTTTAAATTCGTCAAAGGACAGCTTGCCATCATCTAGCAAAACAGAGGGATTTATTTATAGAAAGAAAGAAAATTATGGGTAGTGGTTTTCATAGTGACAATTTTTTTCCACCCTGTGTAGTCCCTAGATCATTTTTACTCCTCCTATCTTAATTCTTTTTTTCTCATAAATATAATGTAAATACACAAGCTCTATTTCTAGTTTTGAGTGCAATATTAAAACAACATAACTTTATATTTTTATTCCTTTGCCCTTCACTGCGATTGATTTATAAGAACTTGTTTGGGCACTCCTGGTTTAAAAAATTATAATCGACTTATGTAACATTAGACAGATTGTTTTTGTTTTTAAGCTTTATTGTTGGTAATCAAACCTCATTCAATAGGTTAAGACGTTTAATGCCTTAAATTTGCAGTACAACAATAATATAATTTTTCATTTGCTTATTGTCAAGCACCTTCACTTCCTCTCTATGGGAGGGATTTAGAGCTCTAATTGCCAGTTGAATTGATTGGCTATATGTCTTGAAGGGGGTTTGGAGTGTGTTATGGCATTGAGCTCAGTGATTCCGAAGAAACCACACTGACTTTGATGCTGACAAGGATAAAGCAACACATAAAATCCAAATGAAATTAAATGAAATATCCAGAACTTTATTTTACCACTTGTTCTTTCTCCGTTTTCTCTTATTTTGTTCATATTCTTGTTTTCACTCATTGCTCACACCCGTTTAAGAATATAATCAAAATATACAGTTATTAGGCTCATTAATTTGAAGTGATTATGGACTAGTTGTATATTGAGGAGGGGTGCTCGAGCCTATCCCAGCTCTTCAACGGGCGTAAGGGACAAGGTAACACCTTGGATTGGGCACCAGTCCATCACAGGTTCCTACAGGACAATTCAGTGTCTCCAGTCAACCTGGTAGCATGTCTTTGGACTGTGGGAGGCAACCGGAGTACCTGGAGGAAACCAACAGGGACATGGGGAGAACATGCAAACTCGGCACAGAAAGAACCGAGATCACCTTAACCAAAGATCGAACCCAGGACCTTCTTGCTGTGTGGCGACAGTGCTACACACTAAGCCACCATGCTGCCCATATTTTGAATGTACAAAAACGAATTAATATAATTGAATATTTTATGTTCATTAGGCTGGATATTTTCAGTTAAGGGACTGTGGGTTATGAATTGGAAGGCTGAAAGTTTTTTAACCTCTCGCCTTCAGAGGTTGACCCTGCGCTCTGACCCAGCTTCAAAACAAGGTGGCATATGCGAAAATGAATTGTGTTGTACTGTACACATGTTAATGAATTTATCTCAAATAAAGACATTCTCTTTTTGAACCTAGTCTTGAAATGAAATACCATGGCGTATTATAATGTGGTTTGTTGCTACCGGCTTGTTAGACTATGCTTAACCAATGAATTATGAACATTAAATGGTTGAGGTAAAGATTCAACCAAAATCTGAATCCTTATTTGATACTACACTATGTTTCAGTCTTAAAAAAATAAAAACGTGATCCATTCCGGCCAATTTTCAAGCCAGATCATCTCTGATTGAAGTGGGAAGCAAGTACCATCACCCACTGATGATGAAACCAACATTTGAAGACCTCAAGGACTAAATCACCAGTGTTACATCCTTCAGTGTGCATCCTTCTCCTCTGGGCACTTTTTCCTCTTATGTTCTCCTGATTTGTATTCAAGAGCCTATTTTGTCTCTTCAATCCTAATTTGCAGATGATGTGATCAAACAGGAAGTACTTGATGTCATGTTTTGCATTTCACAAAATAATGCCTGTGCACAAATGTAGAAAAACAAAAATAATGTGTCGATCTGAGATCAATTGGAATTTTGACTTGGAAGAAACGATGCTTCTGGGTAAGACTTGAGCTCTGTGGTGATGGATCAAGCTGCATGTCAGACTAATCATGTTGACTGCCTAGTGTGAGCTAAGAAAAGCTATCATTCAGGGTAAGGGAGCTAAGGGACACAGAGAGTGAAAACTAGTGACTGTTAAAAATGGTGTGATAAAATCTTTAAAAAGAAAAAAACAGTAGCAAAGCCTACCTGAACAGAGAATGAATTTCAATGTGAGAATTACACGTGCATCCTGATAAAAGTATAAAGTTTTAATTTATTAAATGAGATTTTACTAATTAGAATCATCCAAAATAATGTGATGGACTACTGCAATTCCCAAATGTATACACATTTTGAGTTTTGGTGTGACCCATGTCTATGGCATACCAAGGGCCCTATTTTAGCGGGGGGTTTTTTAGGGAGCTGTCAACCCCGCACTGCACAACTTGATTTTGGGGTGTGGCAGTGTATTTTTGCTATCTCAACAATGAGAAAAGTACGCTTTGCACATCGAGAAACACGCAATGTGGATGTACTAAGTCTCTTAATTATTCGTGGGTGTGTTTTGGGTGTAGCGTGCAATAAACCAATCGTCATGTCCCTTGCCATTCTCTTTAAGTGTGGTGTGGTCTGACTTTGGCGGATTTGTTATTTCAGTGGCGCAGCTACTTGAACTTGTCTACCACTTCTCAGCAGAGGAAACTGATCTGCTCGTTTATGCTGTTAGGGTGCGTGAGCACTTCAGTTCAGTTCATTTTCTTTAATCTCTTATCCTAATTAGAGTCCGGAACGAGTTCTGGAGCCTATCCCAGCTTTTCAACGGGCACAAGACACATGGTACTACCCTGGATGGTGCACCAGTAGGACTATAATGCGTGCTAACCTTGTCCCAACATTAATGAGAAAATAATAATAATAATACAGAAGTGGAAATATCATTTGTATTTAATAACAAGCCACCAAACATGCTTATTATTATTTTTCTAATTATTAAGTACAGTCAAGTCGATTCCAACAACTGACGACCATGTGGATGGTTTTCCACCAGAACATTCTGTCTTCTGTTATATACCCATCAAGCAATGGCTTGATGGGTATATAAGGTGTGGAAGGCACTCTCAACCACACCCATACATGCTGATTGTCTACTATGGATTGGATGGGTTCTTTCACCAAGACAATGTGACGTGCCTTAACAATACAAAGAACTATTCACGCTTCAATATTTTCTATTCTACAAGGGCAGGTCTAGATAAACAGGCCTCTCTACCAAATATTAACATTTCGAAAGATTAAAGCAGTGGCCAAGTGATCAGATGTGGAATTTCTTAGGAGGGTTTACTTTGGATATTGTGGTGTGTTAGGATGACTTCCAAAATCCTGTCCTTGTTTATTTAATTCAAGGACAGATTTAGCAGCCATCTGGTCCATAAAAGCATCATTGCAGAACATTTTGCAGATAAGCATCCCTAATCTGCTTCCAAACTAGCATGATATATCCACCTAAACTTGTTATCAACCTCATAACATTTATCTAATCCAGAGATTTCCAAATAATTCATATCAAGGCGTTAAAAGTTAATCTCACTGAAGGGCCATGGGCCAAAACTGAAGATTTGGTTTAATATTGCATTAAATTAAGTGGACGTCAGTACATTTTATGGATTTGGTGATTTACCTACTCTGTGGTAAGAACATGTGCACCAAGTATGCGTAGGAATACTCTGATGAAAAGTCAGAGAGGTCAGAGTAAGCCAGTGCTGCCAGATTGTCTGGGAGAAAACACGCTTTGGTGGCTGAAATGCTAAACATCTGCTTGTCCTGAATTGTTTTGTGAGGTTTTTCATGCTTTTTGTATTTTTGCAATCTGGCAACCCTGGAGTAGTTCATTGTTCCGTTACTTGTGTACAGGTGTTATAGGCAGTTAAAACACCTGCTTCTATTTTTTACAAAGTAGACTCTACAAAGTAGATATAGTGACAAATGCAGCTCTGCTCCAGTCACATTCAAAATATTTATATTGGGTAAAGATGTGACCTTTTTAGCTATTCTGACTTCCAGTTTAAAAATAAACACTGATATTGCATTAAGGTTTTTCGAGGCATGAAAGGATGTTGAACTAAAAATTACAATAAAAGGCACTAATAAAGGAATGTGTACATACACTGACTCACACCTAGACACAGAACAGTGCAGCCAATTTACCACTATTAACATGAGCTGGAAGGAAAAGGAGTGAAAGACAGCCAAGGATAAAACATAAAGCAAGATGACTGGTGATGTTTTCGGATGGCACCCGCTCTACCTGCTGCACCAACAAGTAGCCAGTGATGGGTATCGAGCTACTCACCATTTGTCAGCAAACGTTGATCGGTCAAATTTGTGTGTTCAGTTCTTAAAAGTGACATGAACACGGCTATATATGAGATATATTACACAGCAAGTGAACATTTTATCACAGAATTAATGTGGTAGAAGCAAGAAAAAGGATTTCACAAGGGCCAAATTGTGATGTCAGAGCATCTCCAAAACTGCAGCTGTAGTGGAGTGTTTCCGGTCTGAAGTGGTCACTATCTATCAGAAGTGCTTCAAGGAAGGAACAGTGGTAAATCGGCATCAGGTCATGACCAGCCAAGGCTCATAGGGAGTGGAGGATAACCTGTGTGATCTGATTCAGATGAGCGACTGTAGCTCAAACTGCTGCAGGAGTTAATGCTGGTTCTTACAGAAAGGTGTACAATACAATGCATCATGAAAAGGGGACCAGCACAATACTAGGAAGGGGGTCATAATGTTATGCCTGATTGGCCAATAAAAGTTCTGTGTGGTTATTGTGGAGAAAGTTGGCTGTTTGGAAATGTGAACCTTTGGACATGTTTGTGTAAAGTGGTAGGAAATCCACACAGACACATTCATGCAAATCATACATCATGCAAAACTCATCACGGACAGTCACTGAAGATAAGGATCAAACCAAGTTTCTTAAAGTATGTCTGAGAGTGGCATTATGCTCCCCACAGTGCACTGAAGCACGGTGTTAGAAAGTTCTCTGTGGTCTGTGTGTTATTGGGACAGTAACTGAAGGTAAGGATTGAACCCAGGTCCTTGACCCATGTCTAGCAGTGGCATTATACTCCCCAAAGTAAACCTAAATCATAAGGAGGTATAGTGTTAGAAGGTCTGGCTCATTGTGTTATGTGGGGCATCCTGTGGGACTGTCTGCTTGTTTTCTGTATGTTATTTTATCATCATTTTGACACTTTTAGGCTAAACTCTTGCAGTAAGGTGAGAAAAGTAGGACAGAAAGTAAACAAACAAACTGAAATGCAAACCTGGAAGGACACAGCTTCATGAATTATCAGTGCAAAGTCAGCCCTAAGAGGTCTCAGCAGTGGTGCATAAAAGCTTCTATTTGCACTGTTCACTCCTGACAGTGGGGTTAGATAAAGCACCCTGAGAGTAGCTTTAGTTCCCAAATGGACCTTATCTACTACAATCTCAGAACAGCAGAAGAACTAGTGAACATCGCTTGAACGTGCCATTTTACTGGGGAAGTGAGGGATCATTAAGATCTACTGACCTTGCTAGTACGTACAAATGTAACAAATACCAAGATTTTTGAAAAGCGCTGGCTATGTATACTTCCCTGGGGTTGCATTGTAGCCTTAATGCTTATTTAGATACATCAGTTGTTTTTTTACCATGAGAAATATTTTAGTATAACATGTTACATAAATGTTTTTCTTCCCACTTATTGATTACTCCAAATTTAGTCACTTCTAGTTCCCTATTAAAATTCCTCTGCTGCTCACAACTGCTTCATGCCAGTTTAAGAGAGCTGATAATAACCACTCACCCCCATCTGACTTGTAAAGTCTTTGGCTGCTTCTTTACACCAGCAAGTGGTGGATTCCAGCATGCATGTGATCCTAGACTTTAGAACATTAGAATAAATGCTCATCACATTCACATTGTTGCTTGTTCACTTGCTGTCTAATATATCCTACCCACTAAGGTGCGATGATGAAAATATAATAAGTGTTATTCAGTGACCTGTCTGTTATGGCAGGTTGTTGTACATAGCCATATTCACTGAAATGTTAATGTGTTAACATTTGAAGGCCATTCAATGGATAAATTGAAAAGAAAACCTGGACCGCTCTATCTGGGAATTAAACTTTTCTTGCTGTAAGGCAATGAATGTATTTGCATAAGCTGTTTCTCAAGATAATTAAAAGTGTTATGCATTATGATATCTCAACATGAAATGTGTTACAGAATGTTAAAGTACACATTGTATCTTTGTCACAGCAATGTGACCCAGAAAAAAAGCATTAAAACTGGTATTGAGTCACCATCTGGAGTGAGTGACTCAAAGGATGTGGAATAAACATACATCTAGAAACAGAATCAATGCTTATATTTTGCTTACAAAATTTAGCATTACTAATCCTAGGATTCAGGGATTCTTTATCTTATAATATATACCCGTTCCTCATACCTGACTCCCACCATGCACATTCTTGTTGTACAGTCGTACATACATCCATTTGCTTTTCCAAAAGCTTACAAGTTGCATTTTTGTAGTGCTTTTTGGTGCTCATGGTGGTTGAGGGATTAGCAAGCCTACCATTTCTACCAAACGATCAATAGGTTAGAAATCCAATAATGGTTATTTAAAGTAAGAACTTATTGCAGTTTACATCATCGGTGGCATCAATCCAGCTCCTCTACTCTGTTCTTCAATCATTTCCTTTACCCTCGTCTCCCAGGGCTGCTTAATTATCTCACTTATGAGTTTCCCGTCGACCTTGGGAATTAATGTGTAATTTAGCTTTGTTCCATCACATACCACTGCCAAAAAAGATTCTTTATCTTGTCACCAGCTGATTATTCAGTCCATCCCATTCTTGTCAGCCTTATGGACCAACTACTATAAAATTGCTTAGGAAATCTTTTGAAATAAAGCCAGGTCTTATCGCATCTCCAGGCCAACACAGAATAATAGTTTAACACACCGTTGTCTTCACAAAATAATGATCTACCCTAGCTTGTAGCCATCACAGAGTGAGGATTTACAATAACTAACAATCATCACAAAATGACTAATAATCCAACCTTACAGTTACTACAGAATGGCAATTTATTTAATCCCATAATCATTACAGAATTCATCTCTGCGTATAGCCAAAACAGACAGACTACTATGGAACAGACTTATATAACGTAAAATATAGAGTGTTAAATTACATCACGTGACCAACACTGACCCACAATTCATTGCATTCCATCACACAGTGGCAATGAATCCAATAACACCACCAGTGCACAATGCTGATTTATTATATCCCATAACCACTACTGATCCACTACCAACTGACCATCCCAATTACTGACTGAAAAATAAGCAACAGCCTTCAAACATCATCAAAATAAGAACATATTTATTGTCATTATATCAGGTATAACAACAAAATTAAGGTGCAATACTCTATGGTGTTACAAACCATACATTTATGAAACTATAATTAATGAAAATCATACAATATAGCTATTCATCATATTCCATTTACACCGGCCAGTTTACCTTTGGCATGTATTTTAGAAGATAGGACTACTATGGTTCAACCTAGGACCCTGGTGTTGATTATTAATTGTGATGTATTCCATTTTGTAGCCATAAACAATTGACATTTTTTAATTCCCATACCCACCAGAGACTCCCCACAAACCACAGCCATTATGAACTGATAAATGGCACATCATACGGATATGAGTGATTAATATCAAATGAGACCCCACAGTCATTACATATTCACAATTTCTTAATCAAATTTTGTAGGGGCTTGACGTAGACATACTTTGTCCAATACCAGTTCAGTCTAGTATTTTCATGTCACTACATTACAGTACATTGTTATATATGTGTCATACAGAATGGAGTGGCAGTAGTGCAGATTATAAGAGTCTGAACAAGAATCTGAGTGGCTTCCTTAGAGAGAAATGTCAGAATCTTCCTGATGTTGTTTATTACTATAATTTATACACGTATAATTGTATTTCCAATCAAAGGCTAAAGTCAGTTTGAGTCCAAGAAGGATGGGCCCCTGCTCACATGGTTTTTACTTACAACTGTCACCCTCTGTTCGCTTAACAGGGTTTATGGTCTGATGGTCCAGGATTCTGTAGTGTGGCTTCAAACAATGTGTGAGGGACACGCGCTATACAAATACATTTTTATTTGAGTTTATGTGAGTAGACACACATGAAGAAAACAGGAGAACAAAATATAATCTAAAGGCAGGTAAGGTACTAGATTGGATGGGATATAGACTGGCTCAGACCCCAAGCAGACATGAAGCTGTGTTGTGGGCTCTGCTGTCCGTTGTGACTCATCGTATGCAACACTTAACTCTGAGATGTTTTGGCAGGTGGGGACTGCATGTATTTAGGATGGGCCATGTGATAGACTGTGGCTCTCAGTTGTCAGGTGGGGTTTGGCAGGGGAGGAGACAGTGGCAGTTAGAAACATCTAGATTGGATGGAAAATAAAATGACAAAAGTCTTCTTCAAAAATCTTCAATTGCTACCAGCAAGCTTTAGCACACTAATTTTGGGGCCAGGCTTTTGTGCAGCCCATGGAGACCTTTCACAATTGCGGACAGTGATGCCAGGCGTCTAGCACCTCATTTGGAATGGTTGTATTTTTTTTCTTAATGTACACAGGAACATATGGACAGATGTGGGACCTGAAGTTGCTAAGAAATGACTGTGAGTGAGTGTTAGTGTGGCTCAAGTCAGTACATCAATCAATTCAAGCCTTCAACAGAATTAAAATGGGCCAATGGCACTGTCAGATTGAGTCACCATCCGAACAGACACTTCACAATCTGCCCACTTGTCTCAGAAAGACAGAGAGATGGAAAACAGAAAGCATGGAAGAAGCAAGAAAAGAGGAGAATGGCAGCCAGCTGAAACAGACAGAAGCAAACGCTGATGAAACAAAGAACACTGGCAAGGGTGGACAGAAACCAGGTAAAGGACAAGAGGGAAATATTAAAATACCATGGGGGGACTGTGACATGACTGTACCAATTACTTACACAGTCCCTGTGGTTCCCTCTTTGCTTTTTAATTTTAGCTCCAAAAGCTGATGATGACAAAGACAGGATGCCTTGGGACTGAAAGTCTTATTTGACGTCTATCATTTGATTAGGCCGAGGCTAAAGATGGCCTTCTTTTAACAGTAAAATGTGATAGAGTTTAATACTACATAAAAAATAAGATTCTTATTCTATTATAGTTTTTGGCCCAGATTGAGTAGTTGGATTTTCCACTGCACACCAGCATTGTGAGTCTGAACTCCACGATTTGAATCTCGGCTTTGCTGTTTGGCCGGGTGCCAATAAGATGCACAAACAAGTGCGTTGTAGTGTCGGTCCAAAGCTCGGATAAATAGGGAGGGTTGTGTCAGGAAGGGCATCTGGTGTAAAAACTATACATCAATAATGTGGATCACAGTCAACTTTGGCGACCACTAACAGGAGCAGTCGAAAGGATTCACTAATACTAAAAGGTTTAAAAACAAATAACTGGGACACTTAACATTGTTTTACAAAAGACCTGTCTTGGTTTTACATTTAATGGCTTTTTTATGAGCTACATTTTCTACACAGATGCACTTTTGTGTTATCCAATTATAGACTGTAGACCTGTAAACCTTTAGTGTACTTCGACCCCATTCATTATTCAAAAGCCCCCCTATAACACTTCTAACAAACATGTCTGTGTTATTGGAGTGCTCAGAATGATTCACTACCCAAACCATATCGGTCCAATAATGGACAAAGACACCAAAGGACCCCCACTGAGCAGAGTAACATGCGTTGCTTTTTGTAATTACATACCCACACAGTGTATAAACCTCACAGACAATTAATGAAAATTCAGACAGGTTTTGCTTATACAGGCAATCTGAGATTACTTACCAACCTGATCTTGTTGTATCCAATTATCCAACTGGATTTCGCTTCCTTTACAGTTGCTGACCTCAACTACTGACCTAGGATAGCCAGACACATTCCCCCTCCATCGTTTCACCTGCCCGAGGCATTTACAAATGGATTTCATGCATAAAGTCACATGCTGATCTCTGGCTGTTACACATTTATTTTGCTCTTTTATTTGAGAATGTTCTCCCCTTTTCTCCCAATTTAGCATAGCCAATTTATCTTCCCCACCAAGGAGTGTATATTTGTCTGACATGAGCTCCCACGTAAGCATGCACGATCCACTGACCTCTTCTTATTCACCCATACTTCTGTGAAGTCACTCATGAGGTCAGAATTTGCACACAGAGAGTAAATCAAACAGCCTGCAGAGGTGATAATTGCATCAGTTATGTTATCAGTTATAAACAGAAGGTCACTGGTTTAAACCCAACCACTGCCAGGTGGCCACTGTTGGGCCCTTGAACAAGGCCATTAACCCTCAATTGCTTGGACTGTACACTGTAAATCTGCTAAATACAGAGAAAAGTTCTACAGCTGAGGCTTTTCTGTGACTGCATGAGTAAAACAGTCAGTCAACAACAAAGTCTATGAAATCAATAGGATACCTAATGCCCCTTGATAACAGGAACACACAGCACTATACTTATCATCCTTAAGGTAACTAAACCCCTATTGATTGTTTTATTTGTTAATGTCAAATGAGAGATTAGATAATAATTGAATATACTAATTCTACTTCATATTGAGCCAAGCACCCAGTAATTCAAACTCAACTACAGCTAACACTACGAAGAAGAATGCAGGCCAAATTTCTGTCTTCTCATCATTCTATTTAGCAAAACTTCTCTCGTTAGAGGCGACACTGCATGTTGCTAGACAGATACCATTGCTAGTCAAACAGCAAAAGGAAGGTGTAAATGTAAGTCATTAAAATCATGAAGAAGATTACTTGCTAAAACTATCTTGTCCTTTTTTGTTACAGTTCCTCGGTTATTTGCAGAAACAGATGGATGATGGACATGCTAAGGTATTTGTTATTTTGGTGGAGCAATTATCATCTCTGCAGTGACTTGGCCCAACGACAGCCACTCGGACAGCATGTAATTTCTGGTGTTTCTCTGTCTCCATTACTTTTACCTTTCTCATTTGAAACAAAAGTCTTTGGATGGAAGAAAGCACTCTTGCTTTTATTTGAAAAGAAAGCTGGCTTTCTTGTTTGATTGTTTTTTTCTGCCAACAGTCGAGTGTCTTTAGTTTTTACCCTAAAGGCATTCAAGCGTGCAAAGAATACAATATATTTTTCTTTATTGACCTTGCAAAGTGAGAGGAATGGCTCGGAGGTGAAGCTGTTGTTATAGCTGAAACAAACACAGAGGTCATTCTATTTTAATACTGCTTGTTTTTGAAATGAGATGTCCCACAAGCGCATGGTCAGGTGTCCAAATACTTTTGACCACATCATGTATTCCAAATCAAGAAAGCATATTGGCTTCTACGCTGTACTTGGTTCACACATAGCCATTATTATCCTACATGAATCGGCTGGAATTTCCACACATCATTTTCACCACAGTATCTAGACCATATATTAATCACTATAACAGTGGTCAGCATAGCATTTTAGTGAAGAAGAAATACTAAAATAAGATTTTATTAGATCTAGTATAATAATATCTTAAGACGTATGTTAAGTACCATAAGTTATTTTGTCTTTCAGAACGTATTGGATATTTATTTGTATTTTATTGAGACATCTACTTTTTACAAATTAACATAGCCAGTTTGTTTCCAGCTGCTGGAGACTCTGGTTATATATTTGCCTTAGACAAGCTCCCTCCAAAATGTGTGCAGTCCACTATTTACTCCTACTTTAGTGAATTTGCACATGAGACCAGTTGACCACGCACTGATCTCTGTGCTCCTTCACTTTCTGCACAGGCTCCTCTGGCTATAAACCAGGGTCCTATTAACAGTTTTGTAAAGGCCAACCTGTCTGCACTCCGGTCTTTTCCATTTCACAACCGACAGAATTAAAAGCCAAATTTGTCTGCTTTAGGCATTGCCAACTGTGCCAGTTGAGGGCACCCAGCAATATGTATCACAGCTGAGTTTCAAATGACTGAGTTTTGAATTACACTGCTGGTTTGCCAATTGTGCCCTCTAGGGGACCCCCAGTCGACCAGTATCAGAGTTTAGTTTTAAACTTAGGAAGTTCAGAAGCTTTGTGCTGGTGTGCCAGCTGTGCCCCTTTAGTCCAGCCAACCAGTTGAATGAACCACCAAGAACACACTTACTATGATGCACGAATGAATCTGAACAACTTTTCCCACAACCAAATACACTGATAAATAATTAAAATGAATGCTAATAATGCACGTGTTTAGATACACATCATACCTGTAGTGAATAAGTCAGCAGTTTAGAGAAACTGCTAGAAAAAGGGAATGAAAACTAACAGTCAGGACCTATCATCCTTTTTAAGAGATTAATTATTCAGACCGCTTAATGCAGGCAGAGATCTTCACATGCACATTTTCTAAAGCGCTTCTGAGAGATGAATCAGCCTCTCAGTGCAAAATAAGCAAATTTATCACGCATTTAGGGGAAGAACACCGAAGAAAGCGTGAAAGAACATAATAAGCCAGAAATGTATGATGGGTTTGCTTTTAGCGAATAAAGAAGTCCTAGAATGCTACTGAAAAGTCTCTTATATTATAATAACACAACTTATTAAAAAGAAATGAGTCAGACCTACCATTTTTATCTGCACGACGGAAAATCTGGAGAGACAGAAAAACAGGACACGGGTCAGAATGGAAGAAACAGAGCAAGGTTATGCTTATAATATATTAACTAAATTAAACATGCTTAACATCTGATTGTGCCTTGGTTTACCATGGATGTGTCAGGTGGCCACATTACTAACAACAAACCTTCATACAGCTTTTTAATTCCCTAGGTGTGTGAAACAACAGAATTAGCTAACACAAAGCACAATTTGGCATTCATTGATGTAACATCAGGAACAACGTCCACAAATAAATCCACAGTTTTGCATCATCATTGCCGCTGTTACAACCATAATTGTCCTGTACAGTTCACATTGCAATATCTGGTAAAAGAAGTTCTTAATGATTCAATCTGATTTGCAGGAGAACAGACACTGATAACATTAATAATATTATGACCACTGACCGGTGAAGTGAATAACACCAATTATCTCTTTACCACAGCCCCTGTAAGTGGGTGCAATACTAAAATTAAGCAAGCATGAGGATTTGAATGAGTTTGACAAGGGCTACAATTTGATGACTGGGTCAGAGCATCTCCAAAACTGCAGCTGTTGAGAGGTGTTCCAATCTGCAGTGGTAGTATCTGTCAAAAGTGGTCCAAGAAAGGAAGAGTGGTAAACCAGCAACAGGGTCACGGGCACACTTGGGGAGCGAAGGCTGGTCCTGTGTGGTCCAATCTAACAGAAGAGCTAATGTAGCTGAAATTGATAGATAAATGTTAATGCTGATTATTATAGAAATGAGTCAAACCTAGATGGTTCTA